>NW_019295496.1:0-17247 GCF_000500325.1 Leptinotarsa decemlineata
TACAATCTTCTTCCAACGCACCTGAAAAAAATTAAGAAAATGAGTAAATTCAAAACCACCCTTGAGCTATACATACTAGAGAACCCGACGACATTCCAAATATTTTGAAAAAAAAAAAGTAATCCAAAGACTCACCTCATAATCCTGCAAAGCCGATGGCTGTCCGCGTTTTTTTTAACTTCCATTTTCATCTACATTCTCATATTTATACTCAACTACTGCTGTTATTTGATATTATGTTAATACACTATTTGAATACCTCATCA
The DNA here is from genome assembly GCF_000500325.1 of Leptinotarsa decemlineata. Taxonomy (NCBI): domain Eukaryota; kingdom Metazoa; phylum Arthropoda; class Insecta; order Coleoptera; family Chrysomelidae; genus Leptinotarsa; species Leptinotarsa decemlineata. Next base: position 267 of record NW_019295496.1, read on the forward strand.
ACGAGTGGGAAAAAAGCACAAAACAGGCGTTACACGCTTAGGTGTATTTTGTTCCACTCCGGATGAGTTTCAAAACAGAGCAATATTATTTATATTAAGATATACCTATTGTATTCACCAAGGATTACTTTGTGTATTATTAGAAATTCTACTTATTTTTCCGACATTCTGTTTGTATATTGTTAACTAAATGAATAATTAGATAACCTTGAAATTGCTTTATCAGCCAACTGAACTGTAATAACTGGTTTTGTTCTTGTTGAAATGAATTGATTGATTGCTTGATTGCTTGATTGATTGATTGATTGATTGATTGATAAAAATGCGAATTAAATACATCTTACGTTCTCTGTGAAGCATACGAAGCATATTTTGACTGTTCGGTACGGAACCAAGACAAGACATGGGTTCCACATGTTACCTGTAGTTATTGTAAAAGATGTTTGGAAGGTAAGAAAATTTTAATTAAATGTAAATGGTGAAATAATAGATATATTAATTTCTATTTCTATATTTTAGGTTTATTGATAGTTGCATGACGGACTCCCATGTTTTCACGATGTGCAACGAAGATATGACAACAATTTTAATTCGATAAAGAAGTTCGATAAAATACAGGGTGATATCGATCAATCAGGTCTTGTTGATGAGGATACCGAGCTTTCAGAGCGAGATACATTCAATACCAATTTTGCCCCCAAAAATGCTAGATGCATTTGAAATAATGTGGCGTTGCTATTTAGACAATGTAACGAAGTGGTTAGGTGCTTATTTTAACCTAAAATAATTTCGAAATATTTTATTGTTTCTTTGGATTCTTGGCCAGAATTCAGAGATACATTCAGATCTATAATCGATGAATAGAAAAACATTTTAGATATCTACCTCAGGCGCCATTTCACGAAAGAAGTATATGAACACATCGGTTCAGATTATATTAGTGAAAATCATAAACATGCGTGGAATGGTCTATGTAAATGGTACAATAACGCCATTAATTCGAAGTCCCAGTAACGAACATACCACTGATGATGTCTGCTGCAGTAGCGGACGAAACATCTGGGTTTACAACCGGGATGTTGTTTCCTCCAAAATGGAGTTATTCTGAATCTATCATGGCAGACTCCGGAAGATTGTGAACAATTTTTCTAAAAACAAAATGCCCGCCATACCAATTATGAAAATCTATATTTGGTGGTGCTCGTACAAATGTTGTAGGGACGTATTCAAAAAAATGAACAGTCTTAGTAGCATGTTCGCCAATAACTGAAAATTATAAAAATAGTTGATAGTAAGTATATAGGTATTTATTATACAAGGGAAATATCATATCATTTCTAGAAACATATGGATTCGTTTTCCGATGGCATTTCAGGTTAGCTTCCCAAATTTCTGCTACCACAGTTATTGGTTGGTTGGTCAAACCACCAACACTGACATAAAAACTTGGCAAGTTGACATAGGTGTCACACCAATAGGTGGTTAGGACTTGAAAAGAAAACAAATGAAAAAATACTTTCTCTCAGCAAAATTCTGAAATGGGTTTCAAAGATATTTGGAATTGTTCAGTAATAAATTCTCCTGTCAAAACCCTTGGGTTAAATGGGTGGAAAAATATTGGTAACACTTCGTTTCATGAATAGCGTAATCCAATGTTTATCAAACATGAGTTGGTTATTGGAATATTTGGGAAAGGATGAATTCATGAAAGATATCAATACTAGTATCTCTATTATCGAGGATGTTTTAATCAAAGCGTTTGCAGAAGTCATCAAGGAGTTAGTCAGAAAATTCATTTGATATAGTAAATACAGCCCCCTTAAGAAATTAGATTCCGACAGCGGAAATGCACAAAAGTCATGGTTCACATATTTGAGGATGCATAACTCTAAGATTGTAGATAATTTCGTTGGTCAATTGAAATCCTCGATGAAATGCACACACTGTGGACACTCATCAGTAACCTTTGATCCTTTCTGGGATTTGTCTCTCTCGATACCACAAAAAACCGACCAATTGAGTTTGTAGCAATGCTTGAATTCGTTCACAAGAGAAGAAACTTTGAATGGAAATGAAAAATCGACGTGTTCGAAATGCAAGAAAAGGAGAAAATGCACTATCAATCCACAAGTTTTCCTATATTTCAGTAATACATTTAAAAAGATTATCTCCAACGGAAAGATTTAGAGGCAAATTGAGTGATGTCATTGAATTTTCTCTAGAAGGTTTGGATATGGACAATTTGGCAGCAGAAAATGTGGCTACTTGTTGTTATAATCTACATGCACTTTTGAATCACAGTTGGACTACTTACAAAGGGAATTATACAGCATACTGCAGACATCCGTATATCACGTGGCACACATACAACGATACACCTTTAAAATAACCGAGGGAAAGTTTCTATGTGCAATTATTATTTAATTTTTGTTACATGTACCTGTTTCGTCAATATATAATATTGTTCTTCACTGCACCCTAATTAGTTCGTTATTAGCGCTCGTTTTTTTGCCACAAGATGATATATTCATGTGTTATCTTATGTTTAATTATCATGGTGTCTTTTCATAGGTGCGTCTGGCAAGCACCAGTGCCACCTCCGGGCCAGTTTGGGATTTAGTATCACATCCAGGTATGTGAAATTTTACGATAAATGATCTCTTCACGTAGAAGTTTCAGATGTCTGGGTCTTGGTGAATGCTGATATGGTCGACTTCATTGGACGTTGGTATCCAAGTCTTCTTTTTCTGTCCATCTTGTTATGATATTCAGGGCCTGCTNACATAAATCGTCAGCTAATGAATATTTATATGACATGAAACGTGGGCTTTTTAATCTGACTCATAATCACATAACTATTTTTGATGATCCAGTAAATCATTTTATATTTAAATTATGATTGCTTGTGAGATCGTTAGTTCCGTAATGGAATGAATATACAGAAATCATTGACTGAGATATGTTATACCAGATTTATTGAAAATTATATTCGCACAAACCATAACAGAAATATTATAAGCTCCTATTTTTTCCAAAAAAAAAAAGAGTTTTGGCTATTTACTTTGAACATAATTGTGGGAAACTCCAAAAGAAAGGAAAAATATAACCACAATAAAAACTCTTCTTCATGTAGTGCATACACAAGTTTATTTCAGATTGGAAGAGAAAAAAACCCTCTCGAAACAACTACTTCCACATGAATATTGTAGTATTTACATATTGACTTAGGTTACGCTACGCCCAATGGTTTTATTATTTTTTTATCTGTTCAATACCGTAGATTGCTGAGAAGGACCTAGGACCTAGGACCTTCCGAATAGTTTTTTAGTTTTTAGTACATTATCTAAGTCATTATTTTTTTAATAAAACCATTCCACAAAAACATTTTCTTTCACGTATTATATTTTCAAATTTTCGGTTTCTAATTTTGTTACTCAATTCTTCCCTTTTTGTTTAGTTCATTTAGTATCTTAGTATTACAAGGTTCATTTCCTGACAATGTGTTTCAATCTAACTCCTCAATGCATAAACCTCCCAAAGACTTTACTCAATTTAGGGCAACATCTGCTTGTCCTTCTTCAAACAATTTCGAGCCTTAATACACTACTGCGTGGTCTACAGTGCTGCCTTGCATTTTGTGGATAGTGGAAGCCCATGACAAAATTAAGGGTAACATCCTCCTCTCAGCCCTCCTATAATTGAACTCTGCTGAAAACTGTATGACTTTAGGGTGGACAAGATGTACCTCTTCCAAAGTTGATCTAAACTGACGGTACATCTGTTTTATATATTTGATTTCGACGACACTGAGGCCAAAAAATTTCTACAATGTAGCTGATATGTTTACCAATCCTTTCGATACGTCAATATTGTACCGCAACATATCGCACACAGTTGTGAAACCATATGTATTTCACTATTTTGTAGCTGCGATCATCTTGAATTTGCATCTTTCCCGAAGTGTGCTACTCTACCAGTCAAACCCAGTCATTTGATAGGTACCCATATTGAGGTAGCTGTGAAAATATGTTATCTGCCATTTTGTAGCTGCGGCTATCTTGGATTTATANTAGGTACCCATATTGAGGTAGCTGTGAAAATATGTTATCTGCCATTTTGTAGCTGCGGCTATCTTGGATTTATAATGATACAGAATCTATTGAATTATATTGTCATCAAAAGTAAATGTGTGTTACAAATATCATATCAGTCTGTCACCAGGAAGAGGGTCAAACTTCAATCACTAAATATGGTCCAAACAAACAGGGCAAGCTGAATAAAACCGTTAAATTAATAAAAATCGATGTAAATTAATGTACAGTGACACCTCACAGTACCAGAATAGATTCATTGTATATTGGGTTTCAAAACTCGGAAATATTTGGTTGAGGTGGTGCAAAAATCTATGGTACGGACTAGGACAGCAAATGGATCAACAAAAAATATAAAAAGTACGAGAAAAATATACCCGAGAAACCACTCGGGAAAAACTGAATAAGTCTTTCAACAAAGCATGGATCAGCTCAGAATATTATTGAAACTCTCCATCTAGCGAGAACTCAAACAAAATTAGGCTGTATAACAGAAACCGTAACTAAAGGCAGTGCAACTTGGGGACATAGACGGCTTGTTCTGTTTTGAAAAAATCGTACTCGATCATACAATGCAAGCATTATGTCTAGTAGAATTTGACAAATATCCGAGATGTCTTGTACGAACTGCTACAGGAAACAAAACTATTGGAATGGTTGTCATAGAGGAGATGGAGAAGAAGAGATGTCACAGAAGAGAGCCATAGATGAGATGTTTTCATAAGGCTGCATATTACCAGAGACTTGAAAGGAATGTACAAGTCAGATGGCTCCCAAGTAGCAAAAAACTGGTTTTCTAATAGTGAACTAATTCAGCCTCTGGAGAAGCCAAGGATACTCATCTCTGACCCCCACTAGCAATATATTGTAATTATGTAAATGGAAACGAAAAATCGAATCCAAAACAAATAATAGTGAAGGTTGTTGAAGAAACTACTAGACTACTTTCTAATGAGTAACTACAATAAATCCTCCCAGGTGCAGCAGAATATCGAATGTATCCATCCACTTCGGTTCTACTTATTTACCCACTAAACTTAAGGAATAATGGTGTTCATTGGTTATCAGAAGAGGTTACGGTGAAGTGAATATTGATTATTCAATTCTGAATGTCTTTCTGAATATTTTTTTCCATTATCATTTGAGGAATGAAGAAAGGAGTGTCAAATTTGGTAATCGTGGTTGGCAGACTCATACCTCAATCTGCGTGGTTCATTGAAGAATACTATCATTAAAATTCATTGAAAGTCATGACCTGTGTCAATTGATAGATTTCATTGGAAACACTTGAAATATGTGCCAAAAATGTAGTATATCCACAATTTTGTTCATACGTTGACAAAAGCATTCACTGCATACATTGGATGAAGTATCTTTAAGTTTCACCAATCGGAATCATTTCGAATGGAGATATTGAAACCATAACTCTGAGCTGAGTATCTGACGGATGAATTCGTTTCTTCCACTAATGGCTGTAGCAGTCATTGGCGATCTTATACATTGAAGACCTTATAGCATTGGCGATCAGCTTTAGTAGGACATTTGGCTTGTGGATTTTCAGTAGCCCATAGAAATGAGGTGGGAATGCATCGGTTTCCTGTAATACTGTCTCTACATTCTGGTTAATAGATGATGCACGAATTAGCTGATTAGTTTTTCTCAAGGCGCAGTTTCCTAGAGTCGTGCTCGTTCATCTCAACGGTGGCATTTCCTTGGTCAGCACGACGTATCAAGTGAGTAAGAGGCTCAGTGTAGTGGCATTTCGAGTCGATCCCTGCTTTGTTGAAGCAGTGTTTTGATCCCTTCATGACAGTTTTCCCGTTTGTATTCCCTGGTTTGTTTTTCCAGTACTCTCTATGTTTCTCATAGACTCACTTTCCGATCTGATTCCACACCAAACACTCAAGTACCCTCACAGCTGGTTCAGGGCCTTTGTATGGAGTTCATGATCCGTTTCTGGTACTCATCAGCTTTTCATTTGCCTGCGATGCCTGAGTTTCTTGCCACCTAGTATACAGTCAATCAATCTGTTCCAGTTTTCTCAGTCCTATTTGGCATTCCCCAACGAGTCCTGATGTTATTTTGGGTTCGTTGGTGTTCCAATACAGCGTAGTTCTCCGCAAGTGAGCATGAGGTGATGATTGAGATGTTACGTTCGGAAATGTCATCAATTGCTCTTTCCGAAGCAGAGTTGACAGGCCATTTGTACATATGACTTCAACATGCTTCAAAGAATAGTTGATCCCGCAATAACTCACGAGATAGAAAGTCAATTTGATGTAGAAGTCAATCAAGTTTAAGATATGAATTTTTATTTTAGGTGATACTGCTCAAATGACATATTCTCGAATAGAGTTTTGACAGAAATGGTCTCCGAAATCAACGAAATCTTTTTGAATGTATTTCATAATTCAACATTTGTCTTTAGCCTTATGAGAATGAAAGATATCAAAGAGCATTCTTCGATTTTTAGTCAAATATAAGCATTTAAACATTTATAAATATCAAATGATGAAAAACGCTTGTTTCAAACAAGAATACCCTCACATGAAATATAATAGTGGCACCTTCAAAACACTCCTATAAACCGTAAAAAACATCAGTTAAAATACAACGACCACTAATTCAATAAAATATTAATATAGCGAATAAGAGTGGTAACTTCTTGGTTAGACATATGGAGAACAACAAGTCATATACAGACGAGTATAACAGATCAGGTGTCTGCAAACTAATGTGGATCATGTTTATTAGTATACGTAGGAATGACTTCAAGAAATTTTAAAGCGAGAACCTCCGAACTTAAAAAAGTTTTGAACTATAGAAGACCAATTTCACCTATGTGTGCCACCTATTGGAGAACGATCACGATTTAAACACTATACGACATACTTGATGTACAGTCACGCCATGANTCAATATTTTCTCATAGTCAAAAATTTACCTGTTATTGCTTTTACTATGAATAACTGAGATTGTAATTTTATTGGTTTACAGATTTTCCCTGTTATCATTTTTACCATCATATATACGAATTGGAGCTCAGTGTTCAATATTCATTTCTACTGAAGAAGCTATACGATATTAGCGAAACGAATATAGAAATGAAAATGTGAAAATTGTTTAATTATTTTCATGGATAGTTAAATTACGGAATTGTTCGACACTTGATGAACTCCATGATAACAATTGATTGATATAAATTTTATCATAAGTGTTTGAAAATATGTTGCAAATACGTTCACTAAAAATACATTCGACTGTATACACATATCTAATTTCTATATTTTTTTTTGTTTCCAGGAAAATCATTTGATATAACATACGTGAGAATATGGTTCTGGTCTCCACGGCCGGAAAGTTTTTTTCTATCCAAGAAAACAAGAGAAGATGGTCCCTGGATACCATATCAGTATTATAGGTATGCTATAAAACGATAGAAAAAAATGACAGGGTTATATCTAAAACCAAAATATTTAGCTCAATAGTTCCAAAATAATTGATCACGACACTACAAAATAATTTTCGCTCTTAAAAGCTCAAGAATAATTGTTCTCCAGGCCCAGACGGGATAACTGCAACCCTTATTAAAAATATACACCCCTATATATTGAAACCATTGGTCCATATAATCAACTTATGCTACCGAAATTCCAATATACCGCAACAATGGAAAGAATCTAGAGTCACCCCCGTTTTTAAATCTGGAAATCGAAATGAAATGAATAATTATCGTCCCATCTCTGTTATCAATAATTTCGCAAACATTTTTGAACAATCACTTAAAAAAAGACTCCTTGAATTTTTCAATAGATATCAAGTACTGACTGAACGACAATTTGGTTTCGTCAACAACTCCAGCACAGAAAATGCCATAATAGATTTCATAGGTCAGACAGTGGAAACCTTAGATAAATCATCTAAGTGATTGGCGGTATTCATCGATTTAGCAAAAGCATTCGATACCGTCTCACATGAGATTTTATTGAACAAACTCTCTTTATACGAAATTCGAGGCCATGCATTGGACTTGCTGCGGGATTATTTATCACAACGTACACAAAAAGTTAAAATCGGGGACCAACTCAGCGAGCCATTAAAAATATCTGTTGGTGTACCACAGGGAACCGTTTTGGGACCAATCCTGTTCCTTGTATACATCAACGCTATATCCCAAATACAAAATTTCAATAGCCATGTTATTTGTTACGCGGATGACACTGCTCTAATATTCAGAGATGAGAGTTGGCATAATATTTCTAAGAAAGCTGAGGAAGACCTACAAAAATTGCAAGCCTGGTTTAATAATAACCTGCTTAGTTTGAATATAAAAAAGACAAAATTCATGTGCTTCTCTCTAAACTCAGATGACCAACCGCTTATGAATAATCTCAGAATACACAAGCCCACCTGCGCTAAGAATATAATATGCAACTGCCCAACAATAGAAAAAACAACGTCTATAAAATATCTCGGCGTAGTCATTGATCAACATTTGAGATGGGATGAACACATTGCCCAAGTTATAAAAAGAATGAGAATTCTCATGTTTAAATTCTACACCCTTAGAGATATACTCTCACAAAAAAATATATTAATTTTATATAACTCATTAGCAGAGTCCATATTCAGATATTTTATTGTTGTATGGGGAGGCGCATTCAATAATGCTATTAATCACCTTCAAACAACTCAAAACTCATTATTGAAAATTATATTCAAAAGAGATAGACGTTTCGCAACGGAGAAACTATACAGAGAAACTAAAATTTTCAACATTAGATCCCTATACAGCTACCAATGTTTGATATGGATGTTCTCGAACATCCATAAATTCAACTATAATACTCTCAAAACAAAAAGATCCGTCGAAAATTTACATATCAAAATTCCACTCTTCAAAAAAAGTAAAAAAGTCATACACAAAGATTCGTTTTTTTCTTCGGACCCAAACTGTACAATCTTCTTCCAACGCACCTGAAAAAAATTAAGAAAATGAGTAAATTCAAAACCACCCTTAAGCTATAAATACTAGAGAACCCGACGACATTTAAAATATTTTGAAAAAAAAAATAGTAATCCAAAGACTCACCTCATAATCCTGCAAAGCCGATCGCTGTCCCTTCCTTCTCATTTTGTTTTGTTTTGTTTGGTTTTTCAGTGTAAGAATTTTTTTTCTTTTTTTTAACTTCCATCTTCATCTACATTCTCATACTCAACTACTGCTGTTATTTGATATATGTTATTACACTATTTGAATACCTCATCAACGAGTGGTGTATTTTGTTCCACTCCGGATGAGTTTCAAAACAGAGCAATATTATTTATATTAAGATATACCTATTGTATTCACCAAGGATTACTTTGTGTATTATTAAAAATCCTACTTATTTTTCCGACATTCTGTTTGTATATTGTTCACTAAATGAATAATTAGATAACCTTGAAATTGCTTTATCAGCCAACTGGACTGTAATAACTGGTTTTGTTCTTGTTGAAATAAATTGATTGATTGATTGATTGATTGAATCAACCCATATATTAGTTCCTAAGAAATGTGTTAAAACCTATAAAAGGATTGGGATTTTATACGTTCAACAATAATGCAGAAATATTGGAACTCTCCGACGACAAACCCAATTCTGTTTCCATTTTCAATGATGTGATGTGTGAAAAATAGAATTTCATAAGATCATATTTCTGTATAGGATATAATTAGTCCGTGATAATACCAATTTTGTCATAATGTTAAAAAGAAAATGAGACGAATCCTTACCAAATCCATTTAGATGAAGTAATTTCAATTGATGTATGTTGAATTTTGAAAATAATCAATATGGATTTCTGATAATTGGTAACGATGATAATGTTTGAAGATTTTATGAAGGTAGATTTTGCAAGAGATTCGATAGTTCTATATATCCATGATAGTCTTATTGAAATTTAATCGATCGCTGAGGCAGCTGAGGAAAATTGAATTGAAAATTTTACCGGCGGGAGAATCGAACCTGGGTCGTAAGGGTGGTAGACGTTGTCCTCAGACTAGACATTTTTTTTCCTAAGCCATATTGATGATCGCTCCAAATGTTGAAGCCTTTCAAATTTTCAAAGAAATAGTGGTTTACGGCTTTTTCTATGATTTCTGTTATCACTGATAGCAGCAAAGCGACTGGTTCATAGTAATTTGGAAGATTTTTGTTGCCCTTTTTGAGAATGGGCTGAACGCGAGCAATCTTCCAACAAGAAGGAAAAACCCCTTCCTTGTGAGTCAGGTTGGAAAGTCTGCGCAATGATGGTGTTGATGGAATGAAGCTGTTTCAAAATTCACTTGACTAGACGTTGTCGAAAAATAATTTTCGGCATTGTTGATTCTAGTGTGGGAATAGTGGGTGGTGACTTTTCCAGAAAATCGACTGTTGAGTGGAACGCAGTAGTGTTCAGCTAGTAAATTTGCTTTATCTATGGCTGTCGTTGCAATCGAAACATTTGCCTGTGTTAGTGGTAAAATTGTACATTTCGTGAAGTTTCGATTAACAGCTCTAGCTACCGACCAAAGGGATTGGCAAGCAGTTCATCTCCAATTCTCTGATTGTGAAGTTCTTTGCTTTCATTCATCCTACGTGGTGCCTTTTCCAGAAAATCGACTGTTGACTGGGACGCAAAGTGTTCATCTAGTAGATTTTCTTTTTCTATGGCTGTCGTTGTGATCGAATCATCTACCTGTATTAGTGGTGAAATTGAAGATTTTGTGAAGTTTCGATTAACAGCTTTAGCTACCGACCAAAGGGATTGGCAAGCAGTTCATTTCCAATTCTCTGATTGTGAAGTTTTTTGCTTTTATTCATCCTACGTTTGCAGCTGTTGCGAGCAATAACAAACATAGTTCGGTTTTCAGCACTTGGTTGGGGAGATTTCTGGGCGCGACAAGTTGTTTCCTATTTTTGTTGCACCAAGGATAGAATTTCATTGAAAAAGGATATTATGCATCCATGGATGATAAAATAACTTCCGTGACTTGAGAAGCACGAGTAGATGGATCATTAGAACTGAAACAAACATCTAGCCAGGAAAATTGCGGAAAGGGTCTTGAAGGTCCTTTCACTCAGCAGATCTGTAATGCCAAATTACGCGCAACTTACATTATTTCCAACATTTATCGGTAATTCACTCAATACTGAGTTTTTGGTCCGAAGATCACAATGAAGACCTTACAGTGACTGTATAAATTTCTGTATTGGTTGTTAGGTATAGATCCAGAAAACTAGCATATTCTTCATCACGGTCAGGAATCCTGGTTGGCTCATTCATAATATGAGTAAGTTCTGGTACGAAGCACAATATTGCATACTTGAAGAATCATCCATACAAGAAAAGGCACGAGGCTAATTAGGTTCTCGGAAATAAAGTTTGGAATAGAGTGAAAAAGATGCTTGGTTTAGCAAAATATATGCTGCTCAGTTAGTAACAACAGAGATGAAAACCAAAATAAAACGTAAAATGATGTAGATATAAATTGGGGAGCGATATAATTTGAACGTGAAATATCAGTCTTATCATTCATTATCAACCTTACACTTTCATAGTCACTTTCGATGCATTTTTTTTATTCTTTGGGAAAGAAAGTTTTTGGCTTTCTACTCTATGTTGATACAAATAAATGTGGGAATCTTCCAAAAAAAAGGAAGGCTGCACCCTTGCACCCTTGATACAAAAATAACTATTTCGCTTAAGGATGTCATAAAACTCAGCAGGCCATGAAAATTCTTCAAGTTTCTAAACGGCATGTAAATAAGCTTTAAAGAACACAACTTTTTCCTAATTTAACCTAAGCTGTATCTCCAACAGGTACTGAGATTCCCATCCTTAGGATCCTTATCTTGGACACACTGTATATCAAATTCCACAACTGAGCTGCTGAAGGTTGAAGTGATGAATAACAAAGTTGTTCCGCCCTGAATTGATTGGAGAACATCTCAAACACTTTTATCTAACTTTAATTTCAACCCCTATGAATGTATTTCTATTTGCAATAGGGAATTCATTCGATTTTTCCGTTTGAAAATCTGTTCAAAATCTGTTTTTCCGTTAATCAGCTGTCGCCCCCATACAAACGACAACTCTCAGGAGTTGAGAAACTTGTGCGAGCTAAGGACTAACGAGGTCTTACCTTTTAACGTGTGATTCCTAACACGGTTGCAGAATCATCCCAGATTCAACCAGATAAATTCTCTCGAGAAAAATATCTGGTCGAGGCGGAAATTGAACCCACGGCCTTCCGATCGTGAGTCGGGCGCACTACCACCGCGGCCAATTCCGTATACTGATAGTTTGAACTGTCACTTTGAATCTGAATTTTCCTAATAATTTTTCTCACATCGGCGTTTATTCTCATACTTAGGTCGAAGTTAATGTGGTGCCTTTGGGGAATAGTAATGGGGGTAGGTTCAGAACCGTTATCAGCACCTTAGAATTTTGATCAGGCATGTCACTAAAGTGTACTACCACCTTCATTTATTGAACTCATTCGAAATAATGTTGACGAAACGCTGTTATCAATGTCGAGAAGGTCGAAAGTCACATGGTCGAGGTCACAAGGTCACTCAAGATCCCTCTTTCAGGAGGTCACAAGGTCACTCAAGATCCCTCTTTCAGGAAAATCATACATCAGACGAACAGAAGCCACCACAAAGCATTTCTCTCGATGTCCTTTCGTTCGAAAGTGAATGTAACGAATTAATACTCAAGATCATATGACAACATGTGACGTCATCGGTGGTGAGTGATGTGTGAAGAAATATGTCCAACTCCACTGTAACAAACGCTGTTAATTTAGTTTTTCTCAAGGTCATGGCAGCGGAAATGTCTTTCAAATCTAGGGACGATCAAGAAAGAATCAAAGAATCTTCACATCAACAAATAAACTCTCCCAAGATCGCATATCCAGAGTCATCAATTTTGAGGTTGAATATCCCAACAGGTTCACCTAAATAATACGAAATTAAAATTTCATCACACATTCAGGTCGCACTCGAAGCCATCGTATGACGTCACGAGTTGTGAAATGTGTGATCAGGAATATATCAAGCTTACAAATTATGTCTTGCATTGCTTCACTAGATAACTTTTGATAGGAAAGAAAGTTTTTGGCTTCCTACTACTCTATCTTGATACAAAAAATGTGTCAATCTACTAAATAAAGGAAGGAAGCAATCAATTTTTAAAAAAATCAACTGCATACATAGGTGTGTAGATCATACAAAAAAGTACCTTCAGATAATAACTGGAAGAAAAAACCCTCCTGAAACAGTTACTCTCATATGAACATTGAATTACACGAAATAAAAATTCTCTCGAAATAAATACTTTTATATGAACACTGAATTATACAAAAAACAATTGTATCTACTCTGTTTGTATTCCAAACATTCGAAATGGAATTAAATCATAAATCACTTGGAAAAGCTACTGTGCTAGCGAAACATGTGATATATTTTTCAAAAAAAAGTTTGTGAAGATCAAATCGTGAGGTGTAGTTTTTGAAATTACTATGGATCTTCATCAAGTAACGGCCGAATCAATCAGAAAAAAAATCAGACAGGATTTTCGCACAACAAACTAAATGAAAGGTAAAAATCTCACTTACATGTAAGTGGGAAACTGAAATGATTTCTGTTGAAATTTTGAAAATTTTGTGAAAATTAACTGACTGAATTAGGATCTGAAAATGAAGATTCATTCCAAACTGAAGTAAAAAAATCATTATTCACAGTGATAATTGCATAAAACTGGCCGATACTTGATGAAAATCCATATTAAAAATAATGAATACAGTTTATTATATGATTTTCACTATAAATAATTTTACGAACACCGCGACACATTTTTCGCTATACAATAGATTTTTACGATAGCTTTTACAGTGATATTATCAATATTACCAGGTAACTATTTTATATTTTCATTTTGAACACGTAGATCAGATAAATTCTCCCAGGTGATTTTTTGTACCCATACGACGTTCGATGTAAGCTTTTTTTTCGTAGCAACTGTGTAACTGTGTGACTGACCAGGTTCTTCAATTTTTGATTCATTAGAATTGAATAATTGCGAGATATCTTGATGTGAACATACATTTCAAATTATTAGTCACACTGTTCTTTCTCAAGGTGCGAATAGATGCTTGACTGCCGAATGCGATTCATCGTTCAGTAGCCCAACTTCTTCATCAACACTATTACAACTTATCAGTTCGTACTGGAAACTCTGGTGTTGAATTAATCTATTGAAAACACTTTTCTAACAATAGCACAAAAATTTACGGTCTGTCAATGCGCGTTCCGCTGAGTTAGCATCCTCCTAGGAACGCTAATTGGTTAGAGAAACGCTCGTCAAGAGACCATAAATTTTTGTTCAGATGCTGGGAAAGTATTTTAAATAGGCTATTAAAACTATGAATCGAGTCAAAATAGATCATAAAAGAGTTCGTCTCTATCGGAATATTTCGTTAATGAACATTTCTACTTTGTCCTCGAATTTTCTGTTTGAAATTTGAATTCAACCTTGTCATTTCGAGTTCTAAGTTTCAATTGAAGTTGAATTTCCAATTCCAAAATGAAAAAAAAAACATTTCAGAAATTAGTATGTGGCTCCTCTGCACTTTTGTACTACTTGCATATTGGGTATTCAATTCATTTTTGGAAATGCTTCATTCCAAACATACATTATTTGTGTAACGTTATATAATAATTTTCATACTTTTTCAAAAGTTGTCAAAAAACGTTTTCCATTGTAACCAATTTCATATTCATAATAATTTGATGAGAATCTGTGAGACTGCAGTAATCATTTCAATGGAATCACTTCAGATATTTCTCAAATACCTAATGCCATGAATTTCCAAAAATTTCAGATAAAGAAGATCGTTAGTGACGTTGAAAATATTAAACAAGAAATTAAAGACTGTGGACATGGATGGAAGTCTGTCAAATGTTTGGCGAAGTTGGCTGCCAGAATCGAAAGAGAAATTGTATCATTGCCAACACAAATAGAAAAAGACGCTACCGAAACGGCATTATTGATCAGTCAGCTGGATAAGAGAATTGAAAAATGTGCATCGGAGAAAACCGACAAATGGAAGAAAAGGGGAGAAAACCTATTGAAGACCATTGGAATCTGTATCACTTCAAAAATAATTACATAACAACAGTTACAATCTGACATTGATATTATTATAATAATGGAATAGTTGTATTCATCTATCTTTTGGAAAAAATTTCGATATATTGTTATCCTTATAAATCAAAGATTACTCGCTGGTAATTTATCCCTCCCATGAGAAAGGATAACTATGTCATCTGGGTCGAGAAAAACGGAATTATGGTAAAATGAAAAGAGTTCTCTCTCATCAAAATTCCGAAGGCAACAATCAATTAATAAAATGATAACATAAAAAACTCATATTAAACACGATATGAAATAGTTGTAGAGAGTAATGAAATCATAATTTGAACAAAAAACCTTCAATATACACGGTGATCAATAAATATATGATTCACCTGAGTTATATCTTCTGAATGAAATATATATTTATAATTGATTAATTTCTTTCGAAATTGTTGCTGTCAAAATTATGATGTTATTTGAGTGGAATCCGGTTGGTTTAGAAGTTATACTGGTATTTATTTCACAAAATGGATTCATTAATCATCCAATATAAATTTTCATTTCATACTGAAAAATTTTACCTAGTTGCGCTTTCTCCATACAAAAATAATCCAAACTATAGGTTTAACAGTAGTTTTTTTAATTTTGTGCTGTGAGTGCGGATAGTCCTGCAAAAATCGGTATCAATAGCAGAATCCACCGATCTTTGTAATTGGTATTATTCGTCGTGTGCGATTTTTTTCATTTCCACCGACAGATTTGACATATTAATGGGCCACTGTGCAATGCTTTCTTTACCAAACATTTCATACTTTATTACCCACCTCAGCGCCGAATGCAACATTTTTTCATCATTGGTTTTTCTTATTGGTATTACATCATTACACCCCAAACCGGAATGTCTCATCTCTTTCATAATAATATTGTTAAAGAGTAGTGTGGCTTCTCTTTCCTCTTTCGAATATTAAATGTTGTGTTTTTTACACGAATATCCAATTCATTAATTTCAAAATCGTTGTGAGATGAACCTTCTTTCAATTTTGTACCAGGTCCACAGTAATGATAACCTCCGGAAATATATAATTCTAACGGAAGTTTGTTCATCAATTTATTACTTCTTTTGAATCGACGATCATTTTCCATACTTACGTATCGTTTGATGATACACATTTAAATGAAATGCCTTAACATTTACATAGTGTCCAACCACGGTACGTATATCATATATTCACGAACGTATATCTTTGATAGAAATAAAAAAAAACTAATCAATACAGTTTTATATATGATTTTCGCTATAAAGTGTTTTATAAAAACCGCGACATGTGTTTCGCTGTGCTTGAGGAAGCTATTGTTAAGCGAAACACGTATCGCGGTTTTTGTAAAACCCTTTATAGTGAAAATCATACAATGAACTGTATTAATTAGTTTTTCAACATGGATATTCATCAAGTATCGGCCAGTTCTATTTAATTAATAGAAATCACTCAATGTTCACACCCACCCTTGCAACCCCAACACAAAAGAAAATTAACACATATGAGAGAGTTCGGTATGAAAAATTGAAATCTCGCTTAGAAAAAGAACTGTGGGTTAATGTACTACAGCACAATGAAACACAAGAATCATATAATGCTTTTATCAATATACTAAATAGGTATATAAAGGAAGCTACCGAAACTGTTACTTCAATAAAGAAAATATGCAAACTGAAACCATGGATCACA
>NW_019295497.1:1708-14416 GCF_000500325.1 Leptinotarsa decemlineata
TGAATTCAAATCAACTCAATTTAATTAAATTTGATTCAATTTAATTTTATTCAATTGAATTCAATTTGACTTATTTATTTCAATTTGAATTACATCAAGTGTCAAACGTGATGGCGAGCCCGCTCCCATGCTAATAAACTCATTTTCAATATAACCCCCACTACAGCTCATGTAAGACATACAAATGATCTGTACAGAGGCGTATCATTACTTGTCCTCCAATGCTGTTGGCAGTGTCTGAATGATTTGTGTTGCTTCTGAAAAAATGTCATCGCCTAATAAAAAACCAGTAATCAAGAGTGTATCATTATATAACTTTTTAATGTACTGTACTACCTCTAATTCTAAATAAAATATGAAAAAAAATTACAGAGAAGTCATGTTCCATTTGCTCCCCTATTTAAAACTAATTATAGTACGACACTGTCCGGAAAGGGGCTTATCGTAATCCAATAGGAATTTAGTTGGCGCTTACTATAAATCATTTCAATTTAATTTGATTCATTTTCATTTCATTCAAATGAAATATATTTTTAAATGAACAAACAGAACTTCTTATAAACAAAAAGAAAACCGAAATGAAATAGATTCACTCAATTTTAGGTTTGTTCGATTACTCCGACTGAAGAAATGGTAACCTAGCAACCTCCACTATCAACTGTTGGCAGGAACATTCAATTGATATATGTACCAGAAATAAAATGATTTCGAATGGAACAAGTCAGAATACGAGTATTTTAGACAAAAAGTCGAGTAAGTTTCTTGAGAATACGGCGGCGAGGTATCTGTTATTTATAAAATAACATATTTCAGTCGAGAAAGTGAAAGTTTCCGAGAAGTTTCCACCCCTGGAAAAATTCAACTGGTTGATCCATTTACAACACGTAAGGGGTGAACTAGAGGGGTGCAAAAGTCTGATAAAGCGGGAACTCGAGAGAAGCAATGGCAGAAATGAATTTGCTCTCCATAAACAAGTGAGAATATTTATAGTCGTTATCAGTTATTTAGCAACTCACGATTAATGTCAGAGGCACGTTTAATTTTGGATGTTATAAAAAAGTGGAGTGACTAATTTTTTGTACAACTATCATTTAGAATGACATTTTTATTGGTTGTCAAGAGTATTGACAACCAATGATGTTCACAAAGTAGTGTGTTAGCTACTTTATAGCAATTTTTTTCGACTAAATAGCAATAAACAAAACATAATTATGGATTGAAGAAATTATGACCAACAATCAAGATGAATACAAAAATTCAGTTGTTTTTCAACAGAGTACTGCACAGGTCTGTACCAGATTGATTCGATCAGAGATACTCAGGCATGTGGATTAGAAGGCTCGGTCCACTGAAATATCCTGCTCGTTCTCCAGATTTTACTTCTTTCGATTTTTCTCTTTGGGGCTGGATCGAATCGTTTATGTTATGCAACCGGGGACAATGCGGGAACTTAGAGACGGAATGACCGAAACTTGGTACCAACAAGTTCGAAACAGTTTTATCGTCAGGGCGTTCGAAGAGAACATTTGATAAATTGGTTAAGGCTTTCGCGGCCAAGATTTCCAGTGTTACTATCTTCATTCGGGTGTTTCGCCAGCACGGGTTGTTGGCTTCTTCAGAAGTTCATTCATCTTGATGATTCGCCGATGACTGGTGATTTTTAGTCCGTAGGTTGTATTTATGTTGATTCAGGTAGGCCGCCTTTCTTGTTTCATTGTTGCTATAGGCCCAAGTGTTACCTGAGTCAACATAAATACAACCTTCGGAATAGAAATCACCAGTCATCGGCGAATCATCAAGATGAATGAACCTCTGAAGAAGCCAGCCACTCGTGCTGACGAAACGTTAGTTTCAAACATTAGTTCCAAAGTACGACGACCTACAAACCCAAATGAAAACAGTAATACTGAAGATTTCCAACATTGCTCAAATGATTTCATTATAGTAGGGGAGCCCACGATGCAAAATGGGGATTTACTCGAGCGTCATAGAGACATATTAGGTTGCAAAGCTTAGATGATAAGAAGAAAAAAATGTTATATAATATACACCTTTGCATCGGTGGGAAAAGCGGCTATAGATTTTTAAATATGTAAAAAATACTATTGCATGGACATATTCGAGCGCGTCAGATATTGATAGCATCAATGTCCTACGTATTTTTNATAAACGAACCCAAGCAATAAGAAAGAAGCCCACCATCAATGCAATGATACCGGATATCCGAACCTCGATCAATTCGAGGCCTGTTGAAAAAATAAGGTAAATGTTCAAATTTCGTGGGCAACGTACATTCAATAAGCGATTTTTTTATGTTGCTACACTTGTCTCGAACAAGTGTTCATAAATAAAGCTGTTTAGCATGTTTAGTTTGTTGGTAAGAGGCATAAAACTTCGAAGTGTTTTGCGTGTTCGGCGATATTTTGCTATCGAAAATGATAGATCAAACAATTTACATCAAAATTTGTGTGAAAAATGGAACTGAGTAGTCAAAAACACTTGAAAATTTGTCAGTGGCATACGGTGATTGTACTCTGTCAGAATTTTTTTACCCAAGTGTACAAGCTCTTCGCAGAAGGTCGGGAAGATGTGAATGACGACGCTTGCCCTGGACGCCCCAGCACATGAACAACCAATGAAAATGTTGAGCGAGTGAAGAAAATTATTATGAAGAATTGTCGAATCACTACTAGGGAACTTGATGAGGATGTCGGCATATCGGTTGGCTCATGCCATTTGATTTTTTCGTAAATTTTAGGCATGAAGTGTGTGGCAGCGAAGTTTGTTCAAATTTCAGAATTTTGACCAAAAAAACTTCGCATGA
Organism: Leptinotarsa decemlineata; assembly: GCF_000500325.1. Classification (NCBI taxonomy): domain Eukaryota; kingdom Metazoa; phylum Arthropoda; class Insecta; order Coleoptera; family Chrysomelidae; genus Leptinotarsa; species Leptinotarsa decemlineata. The sequence continues at coordinate 4,533 of NW_019295497.1, forward strand.
GCATCCCTCAATAATGTTGAATGATGTCAACATCAATGCCCAGATTTGCCTGAGAGGGTCATAGCTGGTAATGAATCATGGGTATATGGTTATGACATCGAAACCAAAATCAAATCGTCTCAATGGAAGAGCCTAGGAGAGCCAATACCAATCAAATGTCAAGGTTTTGCTCACTGTTTTCTTCGATTAACGTGGTGTAGTGCATCAGGAGTTTTTGCCACATGGTCGTACGGTCAATAGGGAGTATTATCTTGGAGTTATGCGCCGCTTGTGAGAAGCAATACAAAGAAAACGTCTGGCATTGTGGAAAAACCATTTATGGCTTTTGCATCACGATACTGTACCTGCTCACTCTTCATTGCTTGTTCGTATATTTTGGATAAAAACAACATCGTGATCCTCAGCCACATTATTCACCAGATTTGGCCCACTGCAACTTTTTTTGTTCCCAAAATTGAAGATACCTATGAGAGGATGGCGTTTTGCGACGATTGAGAAGATATAAACCGAATCGCTGAGAGAGTTCAAGTAGGTATCTGTCTATATCTGTAGAGTAGGGAGGGTGAGTGTAGGCCCACAGCACATAGACCGAATGTGACCCATTGTACATCCTCCCAAGGAGTTGTCCTCCTAAGTCATCGTCCACCCTGTCCTTTCCAGGAAGGTGAACAGGTCACTGGGAGACATCTCCTTTATATCGGCAGGTGTAGGCCAAGATTCGTCGAACACACACCCTCTTATTGACGATAACTCCGGGCACTCGCATAGGACATGCCTGACAGTCTCATCTTCCTGATCACTCATCCTGCATAGCTGGGGCTATAATGGGGCTATAATGGGCCTACTAGCTGGGGCTATAATGGAGGTGTTTCCTTAGTTGTCAGTGGCCAGTCAAAAATCCTACTGCGGCCATTAACGCAACCTCCTCAACGTATAGGCCCAGAGGGGATAGACCAGTAATTAATTCCATTACCGCGGTTGGTGTTGTTCTCTTGGCTCCTGTGATGTTTAAACAAGCCAGTCGCTGTATTTGATACAAGCGGTTGCTTGTAGAACTTTCGGTCCCCATGCAATGGCTCCGTACGTTAACATAAATCTCATTATTGCAATGTAGATCTAGGTGACCACACGAGGTGAAAGACCCGACCCGACATTGCTCATAAGCCACATATGCTCTTTTTGCTCTACTCTGTATGTGAGAGTTTCATGTTAGCTTCCTTTCGAGGATAGTACCGAGGTATTTCACCGCTTCAGAGAAGTTCAGTTTGTTTTTGAAGATTTCGGGAGGTTTTAAGTCAGATAAACCTTTTTCCAGGTAAAAAGGACTATCTCAGTCTTCTTGTGATTGATCGACAGTGAGTGTTCCTTACACCATGTTTCTATTAATTTGAGCCTATCCTGCGCTCTATCGCACAGTGTGTTCATAAATTTGCCTGTCTGCAAAATAACTATGTCATCTGCATATACAATTGTGTAGAATCCATTATTGTTGAGATGATTAAACAGGGTATCCAGAACTATGTTCCAGAAAAGGGGTGATAAGGATTGGAAAAACATCTGAATTGCGCTGTGAGGATAACTTGAGAACTGTGTCTATTGTCTCATCGCCTTTGACAATATTTACGTCAATTATAAAAACCTACAGACTTATGTCAACAAACCCCAAAAATAATTTTGACACAGTTACCTTCTTCATTCTTTTGAACTCTTTTTATTGAATTTGCTTCTCAAATTATTGATATGATATCCTTGTGAAAGAAAATGTATACAGTGCTATTATTCCTTCATTTCTCTGTTACGTTACGCCAATGGCTTGATTGCACCCAACATTATTTGATTGAAAAGTTCCTGTTGATGTACACTATAATGAAATTCCTGCAACGGAATAACAAAATAGGTCGTTCCGAAGCGTATTTTACTCCGGGGACATTCATTGTGGAATTTTTGGATAACAAAATATCAATCCCAGCTGATATTGAACGAAACTTCTCATGATTGAGACAGGGAAATTTTGAAAGGGTAATTTCAACGCATAGTTTGGTCGCGATTTTCCCATGGCAATGTCACCGCGGAAACTCATGAATGTTTTTGTGGAATTTATCACTTGCAATATTGGAATTTTCTTTTTATAGGGTAAAATATTTCGGGAGGAAGGAAAACTACAGGAGGCACTGAATTCTTTTCAGGCGTGTCTGAGATTGAATCCAGAGAACATCGAAAATTTGAAAGAAGCTGGAAAATGCTTGTAAGTAGTGAACCAACGAAACAATTAATGATTTTGTAAAACCTAGTAGACAGTTTGTCTACTAGGTTTTACCGCAATCCGCAATCCTCAGACAGAATGATTCTTATATTTGAAAATTTTTTCAATAACATTTTTTAACCTTGTCTCAACTTCCTGCCCTACAGATCAACCCCTTCATAAGTGTATAATGAAAAGGAGAATTGAGTTTTTGAACAATCAATACAACTATCTATTCATTTTTTTATTTCTTTTATGCCAATTCGAAGTAAAAACATTTTGATTAGCGAATATTTCATTTTAATTTTTTTTCACAAAAATGTTTACCTTGTTAGTACCCCTAAACATTGGCTTCATGTAAAATTGTAATCAGCTGTGAAGTTAGGGGCGCAGAAATATTTTTGGTTTAGCAGAAAATGCCGAGTTAGAAATGAGTTTATTTTGACGCACTATTATTAACATCACTCCAGCTAGCCAAGGCATTGTTGAAAATCAAGCCCTGAAGAAAATAACGCCGGCCGCCACTGGTAGCCATAAACCAATTGTGACGTGGCTAAGAGCGCGCCCAGTCCTACCGAAGTTTCGCGAAAGTTCGATGTTTGCTGCATTTCTAGACGTGGCGAGAATAATGCCCTCGGCTTTAATGGAATTCCAAAGAATTTTCCAGCGCTTTCGATTGCCAAATATAAACGCGATCCACTCGCCTATCAAGCCAGTCAAGTGGAAGTGACAATGCAATACGCGGAGCGATCTAGTAAGGCCATATACATTTGAGTAATAATTGGAGTTTCAATTGAAGTATTTTGTTGTATTGATTGTAAGCTCAACCCCTTCTATAAGCAAAGTGGCAGAACGAGTAAACTTGAAAAGACTAGAAGACCAAACCAACGAACTAGGAATCTTGCCAGATGAAGAGTTTGGTTTGAGATCCGAACAATCGACAGAGTTGCAAGTCCTGGGGGTGGTTGACTATGCGATAGAATGTTTCAACCTGGGCAAAGGATACCACACCGGACCGATATTCCTAGACGTCTCCAAGGCGTTCGACAGAGTTTCACCTACAACGGACAAGAAATTTCAACGAAGCGAAATACCTGGGTGTTCGGAAAACCAGCAACATTTCAATTTTCAGTTCGATGTCTTCATCGCGAGATTGAGCATTCAAAGTTTTTTGTTTATGGGTTTTTTATGACTTACCAAAAAGAAGATTTAGTGTTGTTAATGATTTTTGAAGTTGAATCGCAACCGTTTTGAAAACGATATAATCAGTTCGTTCGCTATCTCCTCGATATACCTCTATTTATCCCTTTTGTGAATGTTGTGTCAACGAGTATAACCCAGAACAGCTTATCCAAGAGGAAAACTCCAACTATCAGGTAACTTTGATGCTCTCGTATCGAAATTAATTACAATTATAATTACAGTCCACTGATAACGCCACTTATGTACTTTCGCTATATCCTTTGTATTTTTTAACGTACATTTTTTATGGTCCTTCGAGCCGGATTACTTTGTTTTCTGTTGAAAAAAGTTGCCAGTTTTTAATAAATTCTGCATTCTTGTCATCTGAATTGTATTATTGCATCGCATTTAAAACTCTCATTTTGAATAGTTCGCATAGTTTTCGCATTTTTGTTTCTTAGAATCAACATACGCCTTAAATTGCCGCTAAACATAGTTGCCAAGTGTTCCTAGAAATATCATTGCTGTTTAAGATTATCAAAACAACAAATATATATCGGCTGGAGTTCAACATCACTGTGTTTTGAATTTTAGTCTATCTACCTTGAATGAATATTAAATATTTCGCTATTATTACTAGGTGCGTTAACAATTCAAAATGGCAAATAAGTTGAAGTAAGCACGTTTATACAGAAATACTCATTTGAATGAAGTTCATATTTTAAGTGATATTGCTAATTGACCTCGTACAGATAGATCTCTCCATAGCATTTTTCATGTTCGCTATGCTGAGTTGGATGAATTGAGACAAAAGTTTAATAAGCATCATCAAACCATACTATCTTTATTGCTCGCTGATCCAAAAGCGAATATGTCGGTCGAAGAAACAATATATGAAGGGTTTCGCTCAGAATATTATAATATAAAAAGTGTGTTTTTCAATTCATTTGAGCCAATGCCTTCAAATAAAGATAATTTCAGAACACAGTCAAGTACAGTTGAAGCTATACTAATAAACGCTTACATGCTCAAGCTCATTGGGGTCAAATTGAAAATTTTCCCAAGGTTAATTCAGCAAATCCTGGATCGATCAGGAAACTTTCAGATACGTTTTCAGAAAACTTAGCTGCTTTACAGACTTTGGGATTTCCAGTCGATAATTGGGATTTTATCATTGTTATGCTTATATTGCAACGATTGGATTCTAATCTTGAAGAAAAATTTAAATTAGAGCATGGTTCCACCGAAGTTCCTACATATAAGTTGTTGAAGGATTTTCTGAGTAAAGTATGTATCGCCCATGATACGTGTTCGTTTGCCACCACACCACCAAAACGGAATACTTCTATTAGTAAACCAGTGTCTAATTTTGCACGCACCAATTCTTTTCTTGTCAAACCTTCCGCTACTCAATGCCTATTATGTCGAGATAATCACGCTCTTTATCACTGCAAGTTATTCTTGGAGAAAACTCCCACAGACACCTTCAACTTCAGCAAAATTTTTCACTTGTGTTTCAATTGTTTGAGTAACTTGCATACGGTGAATAATTGTAAATCATCAAATACTTGTTCCAAATGTAGGAGACGACATCATAGTGTCTTGCATTTTGAAAATACACCGGAAAGTACTACCATTTCGCCTTCAGTAGAGCGCTCTACCCCTACGTCGTCGTCGAATCAAGAATCTTCGAATAAAATTAATAATTCTAAGTCCATATCGATGCTTGGTTCTGGAGTATTTGAAAATAGTATTGTTTCATTGTCTACAGCCATTGTAGAGGTACGTGATTGTTGGGGATCGTTTCAGCGAATGAGATGTCTTCTTGACCCATGAAGTATGAGTTCTTCCGTAACTCAACGGTCAGTGAAGCGCTTGGGATTAAGGACTTCTAAGTCTACGATCGAAGTGAGGGGTCTCGGATCTATGCACACCTCATCAAATCTTGGAGTAGTTACTATAACTATTTGTCCAAAAGAATCTTATAATTCTCTGTTTGCAATAGATGCATCAGACATTTTAGAAAAAATCTGCGATCCAATGCCTTTATTAAAAATTTGTATTGAAAAATGCCCATTTATTGTGAATATGAATTTAGCTGATGGGACATTTGGTATTCCTGGAGAGATAGATATTTTGCTTGGAGCTGATATTTTCTCAGAAATATTGTTGGTTGGTCACATCTCAGGTATCGCTGGGTCGCTACATGCTCTTAGTACTGTTTTTGGATATATACTGATGGGAAAAGTTAACGTCACTCCTCATTCAACAATCAGGTCATTTTTGTGTACCCCCAATAATTCTTTGGATAACACTTTGAGACAATTTTGGGAAATGGAGAATATTTCGCACAAGCCATGTCTTTTGCGTGATGAGATTTTGTGTGATCAAATATTTTCGCGTACATGCACTAGAACTGAAACAGGACGCTTTTGTGTACGCTTGCCTTTTCGCGATTCTCCTGTTTTTCGTGGATCACGATCGCTAGCCTTGAATCGATTTCATTCCTTAGAACGCAATGCAGAATATTCGGATTTCATGAAAGAATACTTAACATTGGAACATATGTAACCAGTTCCAAGGAATGAAAGATTCACTGTTGCCTCATATTATATTCCACATCATTGTGTACTGAAACCTGATAGTTTGAGCACTCGCTTGCGAGTTGTTTTCAACGCATCCGCTAAACTACCAGGACAAACTTCTTCAAATGATCATATTCTTACTGGTAAGAAGTTACAAAAGGATATTTGTTCAATATTGTTGAAATTTCATCTTCATAAATTTGTAATATGCGCAGATAAAAATGATGTACCGTATGATATTTTTGAACCCCGCCCAGAGAGACTTTCATATAATTTTGTGGGATTCTCTCCACAAAAGATTTACCCCCTCGCACTTATCTCATGATCTGATTTCCTTCACAGACAAATCGGAGGATACCCAGTTGAAACTGGGATTGCAATGGTATCCTGTTATTGATTCTTTCTCTTTTTCTATAAAGATACTTGACAAGCCTCTTACAAAACGCACAATGTTATCCGATATCTATTGAATCTTGTAGTTATCTCTTGTATAGTTTAGTGATTTTTGTAATAAAAGCCGGCCAAATCACTTGGCGCCCATTTTGATTAGAAATCTTTTATTTTATTGGTAATAACATCTTTGACCCACGGCCCTGTTGAATGTTTCGAGTTGGTAACTAAACCGACCGTACTTAAACCAAAACAAAAGTAACTACGTTATATCTGGAAATTAATAAACCTACGGGTAAACGTAATAAGGTTTTTTGGTTCCAGTAACTTTTTTCACGAAGCATCTCATGCAACGCCTATGGATATTAGGAGTGGATTGGGATCAAGCCCCTGATGAAATCACTTCCAATATATGGGCTCAATACCGGTCTGAATTGAATCTATTGTCGTCGATACAAATACCACGCCTCATATTAACACCAGTTTATTTTTCATATGAACTGCATGGTTTTGGAGATGCAAGTCAGAAGGGGTACGCTTCTTTTCTATATATTAGAGCTTTACGTGGAACTGACGTTTCAACCTGTTTCATTTGTGCCAAAAGTAAGGTTGCGCCCATTAAACGTATCAGTATCCCAAAATTAGAGCTTTGTGGAGGTGTTCTTCTATCCAAACTAATGTCCTATGTTTCGAAAATTTACAAAAAGAATTTGGTTTTCTCTCAAATATGCGCTTGGTCAGATTCGTAAGTTGCTTTAGCTTGGATGTCCTCGTCTCCTCACAGGTGGAAAACTTTTGTAGCAAATCGTGTCACGTTTATTCAAGAAATACTTCCCACAGCACGTTGGTTATTTGTTGATTCTGAAAATAATCCCGCTGATTTCGCCTCTCGGGGTATGTTACCTTCGAAAATGCTCTCGAATTCTTTGTGGTTTGACGGTCCGTAAAACTACTGAATCGTGGTTGAATAGTCCTATCAATAATTTTATGCCTGATGAAACAAGAGAGGAAGAAGTCAAAACGGTTTTGTTTGCTGAATGCGATGACAGCAATTTTATCGGGAAATTACTCGAGTATCATTCCTCATTTTTCAAATTACAAACCATCACTGCATATGTTTTACGATTTTTGCATAATGTAAGAAATCTTCGAATAAAATAATTGGTAATCTTCGTTCAAAGGAATTATATAAATCATTGTTAATTTTAGTCAAGTATACGCAATCTATTTCTTTCGCTCATGAATTGAAAAGTAAAGTTTTCTCCAAACCAATTCGAAAACTGAATGCCTTTATAGAAGAACAAGGTATTCTTCATGTAGGGGGCCGCCTCAAATATTCTAACTTATCCTACGACGAGAAGAATCCCATTTTATTACCCAGAGATTCAAGATTGACTTACTTATTGATTGAATACCCTCATCTCAAATATTTACATGCTGTACTGCAAACAGTTAGTTTCCTTTTGTCACGCCAGTTTTGGATTCTCTCGTCCAAACGCCCCATCCGTGCTGTGATTTCTAAATGTTTGAAATGACGGAAAACGCAACTTCGCAATTTTCAACCCCCTATGGGCAATTTACCGTTGTCTTGTATTTCTCAAGTTAAAGATTTCACTCATACTGGGGTAGATTTCGCTGGTCCATTTCTCGTTACCATGGGTCGTTTTAGGAGAACCAGATCTACAAAAGCGTACGTATGTATTTTTATTTGTTTTTCTACGAAAGCCATCCACATCGAATTATGTAGTGATCTATCGTCTAATATATTTTTATCTGCCCTCCAACGATTTGTCGCGCGACGTGGCCGATGTGTTCATTTGTATTCTGACTGTGGAACAAATTTTGTCGGTGCGAATCGACAATTGAAAATGCTCATGGAGCAAGCTTCAAAGAAGGAAAAAATCGATTGGCATTTCAATGCTCCTACTTCGCCACATTTCGGAGGACTTTGGGAGGCAGGTGTGAAATCTATAAAAACCCATTTGGTACGAGTAATAGGACAAAAAATACTAACTTTTGAAGGATTGTTTACAGTGCTGGTTTTGATTGAAGCTGTTTTAAACTCTCGCTTACTGATACCTCTCAGTTCAGATCCCAATGATCTGTCTGTACTTACGCCAGGATATTTTCTCACTCTTGAACCGCTAACCGCTATTTCAACACCAGACTTTATTTCTACACCCCTCAATCGCTTATCTCGTTGGCAGATGCTTCAACGGATGCACTTTGATTTTTGGAAAAGATATCATAGGGAATATCTACATACATTGCAACAGCGAAGTAAATGGCTCGATCCGATGACTTCAGTTCAAGTAGATCTCTCCCTGTTTTAAAATCTGTTTTTCCGTTAATCAGCTGTCGCCCCCATACACTCCTGAGAAAACCCAGAGCAGCTTATCCAAGAGGAAAACTCCACCTATCAGGTAACTTTGATGCTCTCGTATCGAAATTAATTACAATTAATATTACAGTCCACTGATAACGCCATTTATGTACTTTCGCTATATCATTTGTATTTTTTAACGTACACTGGGAGTCACCCTCAAAAGAACGTTCAGAACATACGTACGGCAGGGAATAGGGCTGGCGAGAGCCGCCAGACAAAGTCTATATCCAATTATAGGTCGCAAAAGCAACATGAGACTTCAAGCTGATAATAAAGACCGTATTATTACCAATAATCCTGTATGCCTTCACTGCATGGGACCAGTGCGCAGTGACAGACGAAATATCCAGACGTTTATGAACGCGTGCGTGCGAGCTCCAAGATACATACCGAACAGATACATATTCCGGGACCTGGACCTGAACATACAAAACGTAGATGCGTATATGAGAGAACACGCAGAAAACGTGTTCGACAGAATCTGATCGCACGCCAATCCATCGCTACGCGATCTACACGAAGCATTAAATAGGGATGACTGCAGATTCTGAGATAGAGATAAACACAAGAGGCCAACCAAGCAGAATAAGAGAATATCCTCGAGAATCGCTACCAGGCGGCTCCGATACTTGTGTAAAACTGTATGTTAAACAGCACCAATAAACTATTCTATTCTATGAAAACTTTTTAATCAGATTTCAAACTCAATTCTTTTGCAGATTCACTGAGAAATACATGTTCGCGATTTGAAGACACTCCGGTTCGTTTTTGGGGGCCCCATGCAATAATTACATTCAAGTTAAGTCACGATTCAATAACATATTAGTTGAGAAAGTAAAAGCACCTAAAGGCTGGCTTTCGACCGCAGAAGGTTAGATGTCAATCTTGCTGAAGTGCCCATCAGTAAGTTGAGGACCGCTCCGGAGGGGCGGGGGTGGATGGAAGAGATGGGAAGTTCTGCACAAAGTAATAGTGCCGAGAAGATTTCATCTCAGGGTACTCAATCCGGCAGGGAGCATGTGGGGGGAATAAGTCCAGTTATCACCCGAAGACGATTACGGATACTAACAATCGAAATGTCATGAAGTAACTTGGCTTG
>NW_019295499.1:4312-18737 GCF_000500325.1 Leptinotarsa decemlineata
GAAAACCTACAAGTAGTGACATCTTCAATGATCTATGCGGAGGATATATCTCTTATCACAAAAAATTCTAATCGAAATAAAAATGTGACAACGGTCTGACAAGAATTTATGATTAATTTTCAACAAACCGTCCCTATCTCGGTATCAGAAAAAATAACTCCGTGCTTAAGAATACGAACTATTCAAAAATTTTGTGAAAATATTTCGTTTGGTTATAACCATAGAAGGTGAAAAAAAGTGTGACATTTCTGGGGCTACACACAAATGAATGTCTGAACTGAAAACACCTTTGTGAAACCATCATTTTCAGAGCTGAATAAAATAGCTTTTCAATATAGAAATAAAGAAGGGATTTTGAATGTTAGTCAGTTATTAGAGCTCTATTATGCACAGGTTGAAAGTAAATTGAGATATATTTTTTGGGAGCAATAACCCTTAGGGCACATGGTTTTATTGCACAGTAACGTATTATTCGTTCCATTGTGGCTCATAACTATAACACCACATGTGAAGATTCATTCAAAAGTCTGAAAATTTCAACCGTCCTCGATATATTAGACATTCTTCCGTATTTGTTCAGAAACATGAACTCAATCTTCAAAAATTATTCGATTCACAATCACAATATACATTACATACATTTGATTCCGAAATGTTATAATAAAATGCCAGATAACATTAAGCTAACTGATTCATTACTGATTTCCAAAAATCAGCCTAAAGATTTCCTGATCCATCATAACTGTCATTCGATAGAGGGTGTCATGAAGGAGAAATTTTGATTTGTAATTCATAACCGCACTACTTTCCATAAATTGTTATGAATGACTCTCAATAACAGTTTATACTTTTATTCCATTACCATTGTTTTCATTCCTGTTGTTGTCATTTTTGACATGTTTCATACAGCTCAAATTGTTTTGGGAAAATGTCGCTTCTATTCCATATATTTTTTGCCTATTCCAAGATTTAAAAAAATGTTCTTCCTGTATACATTCCGAACTAGATTCATTAGAAAGAATTCGAAGTTCTTTGATTTTTCAAAGGAACACTTCGACGGATTGGGGAGCTGTTTTGATAGGTGACCAAATAAGTTCTGATCTGAGCTTTATCAAACATCAAAAGTTACTGGGGTGTGTACAGTTTCCGATTCGGAACAATGTTCCAACCTTTCGAGAAGCAGCCTCTGCGATTCCAGCGATGATTGTGCCAATTCATATCGGTTTTCATGTTAACCCCCAACAAACGTATTGGGGCAGAAAGCGGAATTGTCTGCCCTGACATTATTATATCCGGTTCGAGAACAATAATATTTTTAGAGGAAACCAATGCCTGGGTTTTTGTGGCATTGAATTGAACCTGGTGACTTTCACCCCAATTCGAAATCATTTCTAGATCATTAAGATATACAACCTCCTGCTGCCGGTGAAGATATGCATCTGCGGCCTATGTACTGGAATCAACATAGAATGACGAGACAAGTGTGCTTTCGACTCTCCATGTTTCTCGATTGCGGTATTCCAAATATTGGTGAGATACGATAGAAGGTGGCCAGTTGATCTTTGTTTCCGAAAGCCATATTGTTAAAGCCTTCAAAATATTCAAGGATATGTTTATGTACGGCTTTTTCCATGATTTTTTATATCACTGATAGCAAAGTGACTGATCTATAGTTATTTGGAAAAATTTTTTTTGACCTTTTTGGAAATAGGCTGAACGCGAGCAATCTTCCAATAAGAAGGAAAAACCCCTTCCTTGTAAAACAGGTTGAAAAGTCTGCAAAATACTGGTGCGAGTTCAATTGCTCACCTTTCAAGTACGATGATGGGCACTTCATCAGGACCAGACGCCTTACTGATTTGGAGCAAAATTTGTCAGACTAGACGTTGTTGAAGAGTAATTTCCTGCATTTTGGATTCTAGTGTGGAAATAGTGGGTGGTGCCTTTTCTCGACTGTGAAGTGGACGCAAATTGTTCAGGTAGAAGATTTGCTTTCTCTGTGGCTGTTGCAAAAATTGAACCATTCGCTTGTATTAGTGGTGGAATTGTGGATTTTGTGAAGTTTTGATTAACAGCTTTATTTACCTACCAGAAGGATCCAGACCCGTTGGGAGTAGCAAGCAGTTTATTCCTAATTCTCTGATTGTAAAGTACTTTGCTTTCATATATTCTCAGTTTGCAGCTGTTGCGACCATTAACAAACCTAGTTTGGTTTTCGGCACTGGAATTTTTGCGCCATTGTCGGTAGGCGAGATTTTTAGAGGCGACAGCTTGCTCGCAGTTATTGTTAAATCAAGGTTCACCGTTAGAAGTTTGTTTCACTGGAAAAGGAATATATGCATCTGGAGATGATAGAATAACTTCCGTTACTTCAGAAGCCCAAGTTGTTAGATCATCAGACCTGAAACAAACATCTAGCCAGGGGAAATTTCGGAAATGGTCTTGAAGATCCTTCAACTCAGAAGATCTGTGATGCCAAGCTTTGCGCGGCTTAGATTGTACCCCAACATTTATTGGTAATTCAGTCAACACTGAAATGAGTTTGTGGTCTGAAGATACCAATTGAGACCTTACAGTAACTGTGTAAATTTTTGGATTGTTTGTCGTGAATAGATCCAGAAAAGAAGTATGTTCTCCATCACGGTCCAAAATCCTGGTTGACTAATTTATAATCTAAGTCCGCTGATCATTGCAAAAGCCTCAGCTTCGCGACCTTGTTCGTCGTTGATATTTGAAAATTTCAGCCGCTCGGTATTATGGACGTTCAAGTCATCGAATATGAAAATTTCAGCACAGGGATGATTGATTTGTAGAGAGTCAATTGTGTTTGCAAGTGAAGAGAATATTGCCCTATAATGTGTAACGCCTGGTGGACGATAGACGCATCATATGCATATGAAAATAAAAGATTTTGGCGTTTTACTTCTGAATCTTAATACGAAAAAATATCAGAATCTTCCAAAGAGAATACTTTTATATGAACATTGAATTATACAAAATTAAATTCTACTAGGTTTGTACTCCAAACATTCGTTATGAAATTTAATCAGATATCTTTCACAGGATTGCTACACAATCTACTATATGAAAGAGGAGAAAGGTCACTAACATGGAACACTGTCATCCTCAATGGTGTACATCGATGTTTCGGAATAATACACTTGCCTTATTGGCTTCTCAGCACCAATCTGGATAACGTTACAAGATGAACCACTCAATTACGACATTATGTCACGATTGAGTTGAATCTACCTATGTCATCGGTGACAGTACTTATTTAATTCAATACCAGTCGTAGGAATCTTGTTCAAATTGAAAGGGTGTTTTTTTAAGAGATCGATTTTTGGGAATATAAAACATTATATAAAATGGAAGTTTTGTTGTAGTCTCGAAAAAGATATCATATGTTTGCTAACTAAAATGCAACAAATATTCTTGACATTAATATTTTGGTATAAATATCAATGAACATTGTATTACGCAATAATCAATATTTCCAGAGTTTTATACGAGTATTATGTGCTTTCTCTGTGATTGGTCATGATAAGGCATTATTATTCAGTGTCATTATTTTCCGAGTTTGAAGGCCGTCGAAGAAAACACCATTGTGAAACCATCATTTTCGGAGCTGAATAAAATAGCTTCTCAATATAGAAATAAAGAAGGGATTTTGAATGTTAGTCAGTTATTGCAGCTCTATTACGCACAGATTGAAAGTAAATTGAGATATATTTTTATTGCGCAGTAACGCATTATTCGTTCCATTGTGGCTCATAACTATAACACCACATGTGAAGATTCATTCAAAAGTCTGAAAATTTCAACCGTCCTCGATATATTGGACATTCTTTCGTATTTGTTCAGAAACAGAAACAGAAACATTTGACAGCAAGCCATGATGGTTAAGAAGCTAGCCACTCGCGCCAGCAAAACGTCAGGAAACAATTCCAAAAATACACGACTTTCAAACTCGAAAAATAATGACACTGAAAACCTCAGCTGCGAAAGTCTAAACCATTTTGTCATTATTATTCAGTTATGATTTACTTAGATTAACGATTAGAATTTCAAACTACAGATGTTTTGCAAATAGTCAACGAGCCCTCGGTATAAAATAATATTTCTAATCATGTGAGATACTTCAATTTGATGAATTCATCCAACAGTTCGAATGGTAAATGGAATTACGGTTAACTTACTCATTGTGTCGAACAAAATAAAAACTTGTTTCCGCTTGGAACTTTTCCCCAACATTTATTTTCAGGATTGCGTAGACTGCTGCACTTCAAATCCTGTTTTTGGAAATGATTTATGTAAAGATATTCTCCAAGGCAACGGTTCCCCCAAAATATATCACCTTATGACTATTTGATGAGAACAAATTGCCTTCAAAACAAAATCTAATTTGAGGCAAGTTCCGTTGAATTATTTTTTCGTCTATCTGCGAGCGTCTTTCTTTTTCAGGGGATTAAACAATCGTCTAAATGATGGATTTAATTTTCACTGTCAGTAAACAACGTGAAGACTGGGAAAAAAATCGAGGGATTTTCAAGTAGATGCTTTTCCAGAGATGGATTCAACGAGGCGGCATTGGATTAGAATAAGGATAAAAGTGTTTTTTTAATAATTTCAAGATAACTGTTGTGTTTGAAATTGAAATCAGTTTTTTTCCTCGGTTGGTTGAAACGTTATGGTATATTTTCATAAGAATGATTCCATCGGTTCAATAGGCGTTGTTTGATATTGCGTTTTATTGCTGTTGATGTGCTTCACATATACTTGAAGACTGGATGTGAATCAAATTATCAGGTCAGTCTCAACTCCCTATACTGTAGGTTAATGGACTGACACCTATCAAACAACAAGTACTGCCCTGGCTCATAATTATAATAACCACTTTTCCATTTTCCGTATAGTAGAACGCCTGACTTTCAATTTTCTAGCATCATATTGATATCTTCGTTTCTCTAACGAAATAGTTGATGCAGCAGTCTTCCTTACTCGAAATGTTTGTTAAAACGAATGAAACCTAACAACGGACATGTTATTCATACAATACGGACGTGAATTTCTCCCCCTTCTTCATTTTTCAAACGAGCAAGATATCAAAGTCGGACAAAACTGGTATCGAAAGGAATCAGTTTCAGAACTGATGTGACATCCCTCGCTATCAACTTCATTTTTCAAACAGAAAAGGGGAGTTTTGTGATCTTTCGGTAGAAAGATGATTCAATTTTGTACACAATGACCTTGTACAATAATTTGTAACTGGTGTTGGAATGTGATTTTGAAGAAAATTATGTAAAAACATTACCTGAATTGTTTGAATGAACAATTCCTTCAGGCCAGTCTCAACTCACCTACACTATAAATTATTGTTCTGACAGCTATCGGTAAACAACTACTTCTCTCACGTATAGTCAGCATACGTATTGTTAGTATCCACTATCGTCTGGATGATAACTTTCTTCGAGATCTGACGATTTATAGGTCATTCAAGTGCTTTCACCTATCTCCTCTTCTCTTTCTGTGCTTCATCGGTTTTAGCGGAAGCTGACCGTTTGGCGGGAGTTGGTCGTGTTTCGCTTGATTATAGGTTTCCATATGATGCCTATGTCTACGCTAGCTTGGCTAAATGCGTTGTTGGACAACATTTATGCGGCTTCTTTGATTATCCTTCCAAACCAGTGTTCCTCCTTGGTGATGATTTCCACTTGAGACCACTTGATATTATGTTGATGAGTCCAAACATGCTCTGCTATTTCTGATTTTCTGGTTTCTCCTCGCTATGTGTGTTTGTTATACTCGGCAATGCGAACTTTCCGTGGCCTCTCAGTTTCACCGATGTATGATTCTCCACACTCGCAGGATATCCGATGAATGCAATTCTTGTTATCGCAGTCAAAGTTTGGTGGTCTAGTTTTCGTGAGGCTGCTACGGATAGTGTTCTCAGATCTGAAGCAGATTCTGATGTTATACTTGGACCTAATTCTTCTTATCCTTTCCGAAAATCCACTGATGTAGAGAAGTACAAGTACTGGTTGTGGTGGCTTCTCTTCCGTTTGAGGCTCTTGTTGTCTGCTAGCCAAAGTCTGTTTCACCATCACTTTGGAGTAACAATTTCTTTAAAGGTAATTTTTTATTTTTGATGACGTCTATTTCCTTTTCGAAACCTTCCTTTGTATTACAGAGCCCGAAAACACGGTCTACTAGAGTGTTGATGATTCCTCTCTTAGTCGATTGAAGGTGGTTGGATTCCTAGTTAAGAAACTGTTCCATAAGAGTGGGTTCTCGGTATACATATGTTTTCCATTTAGTGTCGGTCCACTTCACCAATACGTCTTGGAATGGCAATTCGTTGTGGACGTTTTATAAATTCTTTCAGGGATTTCAAATCTATTTATATCATATTAAACAATGGAAATCCGAACTAATGAAGTGCAGTTTCAGGCTATTTGGCCTGTCGTCAGGGCAAGGTAGTGTCCATCATCAATATGAAGTGGATGATTTCCCATAATTGAAAATTGAATTCCCTTCAGAGTATCATTTCTCGGACTAGGTTGAAGCGAACGACAAACAACATATTTGCTCTCGTACCATACTCTAGGTAATTATGATCGATGAAGTACCTGAGTAGGTTTATTTCACTTATGATTACGGTGGGTATATGAAAATCAGAGTATATAATAGAATTAACTTTCAGTGTGTCATTCACTATGAAAAAGCTACTGTGATAACGAAACATATATTTTTGAAAATTAAATTTTTGAAGATCAAATTTTGAGTAGTTTATGAAAATAATTGTATAGAATGTCCCGCAAATAATTTCACATAACCATTTTTGTTTACGTTGGAACTCTTTCCATTCAAAACATAATCAATGCCGTTTTCCTGAATATTTTGAAATTTCAATTTTTCCAGAGGAATTTTATTAGAAACTTCACAACATCATAATGATATTTTCGAAACCTGTTGTCTGAAGTATTCAGTTTTATCAGAAAAAATCACTCATTGCCAATTTTCAACCCCGAGAAACAAGTTGATTATTTTTCCCATCAATATTCATTCAAATTCTTGAAGATAATTTGTCAGGTATGAAGAAAGTCCACAAAAGAGTTATTCAAAGCAGATTTCAAATAACATCACTGGAGTTTTATCCCAACACCAAACACTTCGTCACGTGTTTCGATCACCAAGTGATTATCTTCAAGAGGAAGATTAAACTGACTTCCAAAAATGTAGCATAATATTTGAATGGGAATATTATAATGATATGGATTCAACGAGGCGGCATTGGATTAGAATAATGTTTGATTTATATAAAAAATAAAAATATTCGTGGTGATACCGTCAAATATGAGCAGGTACATGAATATTTCACAAGAGGAAAAAGTGATATAAGACTGCCAAAGCCTAGAACAACTAAGATCAAACAATCATCTCTGTATCTATCGATAAAATTTTTTAACGCTCTTCCTAAGAATCTGAAAAACGAAACGTTGAGTTTGAGCAACTTCAAAAAGAAAGTAAAGAGTATTCTGATCGAGGAATGTTTCTACTCCTTTGAAGAGTATTTCAATTACTTTTCATATCCGATACCCTATTTGTAATCAAGTAACTGAATTTATGTATTTATGAAGTATACAAAGCTATACATATTTGTGTTTGAATATGTTTTTATTGTCTGACAAATGGTGTTGATTGTAATGGATTTTAAATAACTTAATTATTCGCTGTAATTTTCACATTTTTACTTTCTGTTGTAACTGTTTTATGTGACGTATGTACAAACACTTTTGTGTAACAACATGAATATAGTATCTATCTA
Source organism: Leptinotarsa decemlineata (assembly GCF_000500325.1). Lineage (NCBI taxonomy): Eukaryota > Metazoa > Arthropoda > Insecta > Coleoptera > Chrysomelidae > Leptinotarsa > Leptinotarsa decemlineata. The sequence continues at coordinate 12,141 of NW_019295499.1, forward strand.
TCTATCTATCTATTAGGAGAAACTCCAAAATCCGTCACTGCCTGATAACACAATACAAAAATTGATTTTATTCGCTTCCTTTTCTGCCTCGGAATCTATCAGTCTTTCAGAATGGTGAAGAACGCTCATTAAGAATTTGTATGGAAGCTCGAAGCGATCGATAAGCCGAATATACATTATTAATTTTGGTAGTGAGCAATCACTTTACGCATAATTTATATCAGAAGTTTTTTTTGGGTGCCTGCTTAGCTGGGATAAATTCGAGAGATGCAGTGAATATTCATGTTGAAGCGATACAAGGAAAATAGGAATTTGCTATGATAATTATAAATATAGCCACCATATTTGGATACTATTCCATGAATGTGGATTTTTAATAAAGGTTTTGTGAATACAGTGCGAGTCTGTAACATAGAACAAATTCACTAAATCAAAGGTGTTGTTTCTTTCGGAAATGTGATCGGACACGTCGATTAGTATTTTAAAGTGCCCTTATTTCCATGAAAAAAAATTTATACAGTGTGTCTCAAATATGAAATATGACTTCATCGATGAATTTTTCAAATTACAACTTTGTTTTTTTAATTTTATCAAAGGGTTCAACAAGTAGCACATGCCTGCCAAATTTCAATTTTTCACTCCTTGTCCCTTGAAAGATATTCAACAAACATCATCTAATTCAAAAAATGAATTCAATTCAATAGTCTTCCTTCAATAAATGATCAAAATGTCAGGCATACATGACAGTGACATTGTCATAAAAAAGTTATACAAAAAAAGTAAGGAGAGTAGTATCGCATTCCAATCATATTTGTGCACAAAAACTGTTGATCGTTTCATAGTTTGTTGTTCGCCATTAGTAGAATGCCGTACTTAACACATAACACATAAGATTGAAATTCTAATGATAATAGGCTACGGAGATAGGACAAGAACACAAAATGAAGGTACACATTTATTCAGAGAGAGGTATCCTGATTTACCACCCGTATCGCGAATTCGCGATATGGGTGGTAAATCTGGACACTTACGGTACTTAAGTCCGTAAGTAAGATCAAAAAACAGTTCCGGGAAAATGGGCATTTAAGAAAAACAAATAATCATCGTCGGAGTGCGCTCAGTGAAGAGGTCAAAATGAATGTTCTTCTCTGATGGATCTACAAGACAGAAATGTTGTATATAAAGAAAATGTTCTATTTTCTGACGAATCAACGTTTATGTTGAATGGTGTAGTGAATCGTCAAAATTGTCGTTATTGGGCAGACAGAAACCCACACTGGATGAGCGTCAACATCCAGAAAAAGTCAATGTTTGGGCAGAGATTGTTGGTGATCGAGTTATAGGACCAATTTTCTTCCAAGAAAATCTTACTGGAGCAAGATATTTAGAATTATTGCAGGAGGACCTAGTTCCGAATTTGGCTATTTTGTTTCCTTGTCCTATAGAAGCTGACGTCCCGAATAGAAACATCTGGTTTCAACAGGACGGCGTGCCTCCTCATTTTGCAAGACCTGTCCGTGAGTACCTGAATGATGTATTTCCAGGCAGATGGATTGGCAAAAGAGGACCCTATGAATGGCCATCTGAGTCTCCAGATTTAACACCTTTGGACTTTTTCTTATGGGGTCACTTGAAGAGCAAAGTTTTTAAGACCGAACCGGCAAATATTGAGGAAATATTGACAGAAAAAAGAAATTATGCAATATTTCGAACTGTTTCATGTTTCTTGGTGAATGTTCAGACTTTCATTGTCTAAGGAAGTTCAATAGTAGATGTTACTCACTATTTTTTTGTGTATAACCGTTTACAATCTGAAAAATAGTTGAACTAAATCAGTAGAGAAACTGCAGAATTATAATAAGTGAACTGAGAAATATACCCCAAAATGTTACATTGTAATATGAACCACTGAAGAGTCCAATTAGTAACTTGTTGTGTTCATAAATTTCTTCTACAAATGAGAAAAAATATGTTTATACTTGGCTTCCGTTAAATGGTTGGATATTTTTGGATATTTTCATGAGAACTCTTTCTGAACCTACCCAGATCTATCAATATTGAAATATGTAGATGAATAACTATGAGGAATACATAATATATGATGTCATTGTATGTTACACTGAAGAGCCACATTTTATTGAGAAAATTATGTCATTCTGAAATACTGGCTTCATTATAACATATAGTAGGGATATAATCCGAAGAAAGTAGTGCGCGTTCAGGAAGGAACTTTTTATAGAGTGACTGCCTCAGCCCCCTTCTTTCCTGAATCTAATGAAAAAACGATGCGACGATCATGGAAAGAACATGTAGCTCAGAATGAAACACTACTGATCACAGAGAAGTATCAGACCGAAACTTTCGCAGAAGGTTACTGATTGTGTATCGATCTTACTGTAGTACTTCTTTCCAACTCAATGTGGAAACTTGCAGCTTCCCTTGCAAAGAATAATTGATCTGTCGTGGTAACTGAACAAAACCAAGTTTATTGAATGTATTCATTTTACAACCTTGTCTTGATATGTCATTGAAGTAAAGAGAAAATTCGCCCCTGAACTCCACAGACTTTGTATAACACATTATGTGAAAATGATTGACTTGATTAAGGGTCCCTCATTTCCTTCATGAATTGAAACCTTTCTTAGTTTCGAATGTTATCACATATTAGATATTACCAGTTAACTTCAGTTGGCAGATATATGGGTCGGACGAATATAGAAAACTGAAATGCTCTCTTCACCGTACCCACGATGTGAGGTGTTATTACTCACACCACTACACCTTATATGATAAATGGTTATTGATTATTGATGTTGACTCCCAATTGATTTGAAGTTTATGGTAAAAGGTCTGATGATTTATCTGTTTGTTAGGTTAAAGCTAATGAAAATGAGTCTTTACGTCTGATAGTTCAGTTAGTTTATGATTTTGAAATGTGCAGCTATGCAACTTTAAGAAAAAAACTCTATGCTGAAAGATAAAAAAATTGATTATATACACTCATTGCTGAATAATACTTGGCGAAAACTAAATTTTTTGAGTTTATTTTACAAATCCCATACAGTTTCAATTATATTCGAGTCTATTTTAATTTCTATAACGTTTATCACCCATACCGCTGAGAATGTCAAATATTCTATTCTATGTTTTGATGAGGGTTGAAAATTTCCAATGAACATATGCGACATCTCATCCAATTATCGCTGTTATTCATATAATTAGTACATATAAATTATTGTTTGCTGAATTTTGCGGTAGACCTCTCAAATAGATGAATAATTTATGAATTCACGTGGAACCTCTATTTGTTTTTTCAGTTATTTGCTAAGCCTTCGAACAATTCATATTCAATGAATACATTCATTGTTTTCGATTTTCTGTGATATCCAATGAACGCTAATTTTGAAACCGTGGAATTATAATTTATGAAAATACTTCAAACTTCAAATCGATTCGTTAATTTGTCTATTCAAGGTTTTGATATGTAATAATGTCAATGTTATTAAGTACTATTATGAAATATTTGACGGTGCTATTGTTATCAAAATTCCAAATGAAATTGAACGATAATGGATGAAACTAGCTCATAAAAGACTTTTCTGAATTTATTGACACTCATCAAACATAGGATAGAAATGACTGAGACTTTTCTTCTCTAAGTATTCATTTAAGTTAATCATACGTTGATAAAATCTTCCCGATACTTTATGATGTATTCATTTTCTTTTTTTTTTTTTGTTTTATCCTTATCAGTATAAGCACCTCAATATTCCAATGGGAATACCATTCATGGGTTTTGCGACAATGTTATCCTGAATGCATTAAGTTATTCTATTGAAATGTTTTTGAGTCTGAAGTTTTCGAAATTTTGGTCAAAAATTAATTTATCGATGAAATTTCGAAACCAGAGGTGAGAGATTTCATCTCAAATAAGTATACATATAATTGAGTTTTCAGAATATAGGACGGTACTCATTTTGATGGATTGAGCTTGAGATACAACTTTACAATTACAAGCTTTCTCACGGTTCGTTAAATTTTTGTAAATAACCAACATTCTTCTTCAATTTTCATATTATTAGATATTTATGGGGTTTCTGACTATTACGATATAAAATAACTAGGGGGCGAAACTTTTGCGAAATAACATTGTCTCACCTCCAATTGATAGTAACTGGTTTAGAACACGTGCAGAATAATCACCGATTTTCTTTTGCATACAAACGAGAAGGAAGAGTTTATCCAAAATTGAGAATTGAAAGCTCATTTACATGAGTAATTCCATTCAAAACTAGTTTGCACAGTTTGAACTCTCCGATTATTTGACAAATTCATGAATATTCACCACTTTCCTGGTTATTCACCAAATCGATACTACTTAACACGGTAGCAGAACATATCTGCCTACATTTCTTTTTCTGAGACATCAGCTTGTCCATGAATGAGGTTCCATTTTTACTTGAAGGTTGTGGTTTTTAAGATATACGATTTTTGCCCTCTATAAAGTTCTACAATAATTCAGAATATTTAACAGTATTTCAAAAGTTTCCAGAATATCCTGGAACATTCCGAATCATTCCGGAATGTGGTGTAATATTGAGGATCTAAAATTCATTGTGGAGCGATCAAAGAAGTTATATGGTGTCGTAGCTATCTATCTTCGATTTATGATGAAGGTTTTCGTTCTTTTTCTGAAAGTTGTGCCTTTTAAAATGATTCCAGAATACTCTAGAACATTCTGTACCATTCTAGAATGTAGTGGAATATTCAGAAGCATTTCACATCATTCTGTAGTGATGAAAGAAGTTATATGGTGTGGCAGCTATCTATCTCTCATCTATGACGAAGGTTTTCCTTCTTAATCTGAAACGTGTGCTTTCAAAAACATGTGGTCAAAAAGTTTCAATGATCTTCGTGATTTGGGAAAAAACGAAAAATCGTTTTTCTGAATATATTAGTGAAAATATGAGACAGTGGCAGACTGAAGCATAAAGTATACAGAAAACTAAATCATACAGACCAACACCTGAACAAGCACTCCAACCATCATTCACAACAGAAAGAAGAGGTTATTGAGACTCTGGTAGAGAGGGTAAGACAAATCTGCGAAGCAGAAGGAATACAAAAGAAAATGTGCGTTTCTGGGTTATAAATATAACCAGGCCTCACGACCCAAACAGAAACACTTTCAATGAAGTGAACCGCCAACGGCCAACTTTCCTTTCATCCATATTGGGTATGACGAACTGGATTGGAAACCATGGAGTAAGGGTCAATTTCGACTTTACAAGAACAATAGAAAATACCAGGAATTCATTAGGAATTCCAGAGGTGAATCAAAATTTGAAGTTGTAGCTCTTTCCGCAGCAGCAGCACGAAAAGAAGCATCAAAACGCGATTGACACAGCACAGAAAAAGTTGCTGATATGACGAATCATATGAATCCGCAGGCGGTTGTCCGACACTCAGTAACGTCAATGATACAAAAGTATCAGGGTCATATTCAAAGTTGATTATCTACCGTTGCTGCATGCCGTTAATAGTGTTTGCCGCAGTAACAGACGAAACGTCATATATGAAACCTGGAGACCACGGGTAATGAACACAAAAATATCAAATAATTTTCAAGACATTGGCCACAAAAGCCTACACACCATGATTAATTTGAAGTTTATACTTCCATTCCAACTTCCACACAATCTCATATCGACAACCTGAGTAAAGTTTGGTACCCCAGCTAGTGAGTAATGGAATACACCCAAAGAGAAGTATATTGACAACAGTCACTTTTGATGTAGGTCAGAACATATCTATCTGAAGGCATAACCAAACAAAAGTAATATAGTAATATAGTATAGTAATATAGTAAGTATAGTATGTATCTGTACGAATAGTCACGTCGAAAATTGCTCCGCAAGTAAAAGTAAATTTACAATAGAAAAAGTGCGCAGAAATTTCCTAAAAGTGACCCAGCCTCTGCAGAAAGATAACTGTGAACATTTAACTACAAAACATCTCCAAAAAATGTCCGCAACAAGAAGTAAACAAGAGATACAATCCATACACAGAGCCAAATATATAATAAGGAGTGCGTTTCAGTTTTGGAGGATTGGATGCTTTATAAATCTGAAGCTGACTCATGACGTCAACCAACCGAAATTATTTCGATATGACTTGAAATTATAACAGTTGAAACTGTGAATATATTTTCGAAACTTCAACATTTAACTTACAGTTCACAATAAGTGACCATCTAATGCATATGATTATATATTAAAGATACCCTGTTACCTACCTATGGGGAACCGGGGTGGGTCGCTAGTATGATATTAATATTTGTTCCTAAAGTTCAGGCGGATATATCGGAGTATATGTCAAAACAATGATGATGGGAGGTTTTTTGGCATTTGAACGACGAAAATAGTACCACTTGCAAGTAGTTTGACGAAGGCTTGGAGAACTTTTGTGATATCGTAAAGAGCACAATAAACCAGTTTAGGCTAAGTGTCGTTTTGAGATTCGTTGAAGAAGACAAAGTCAGGTTAGCCTCTCGTATCAGTCGATTTTTCAAAGAAATGTCTGATAGGGCAAGGATGT
>NW_019295500.1:0-14003 GCF_000500325.1 Leptinotarsa decemlineata
TATTATTATGTATGAAATTCATACATTCATTCATACAGTCACCTAGTAGTGTTTGAATCATTTTCTGATTGGCTAAATGCTTCATTTAAATTATTTATGTCTTCAATGCCAAGTATCATTTTTGTTTTTGGCTCACCAGATATCAATGAACCTTTTAACTCTTTTCAATTCAAAATCATTTAAAAATTTCACCAGAGTTTCAAAATGAGTGCAACGAGTCCAAATTTGATTCGTTCCAACGGCATTGCAGAAAAGTGGATAAGGAGAAGGAAAAGTACAATACAAAGTTGCAAAAATCGGCAGACGATTTTGATTATATGTTGTTTATGATATGTGAAATTCCCTTCTGAAAAATAATGGCTTTCACAGCTACTCATGAGTGAAATTTGTAAAACAAAAGTGCCTATAATGCCGATTCAACAATAGCCAAATCATGCGAAATTCCTGCAATGTTTTGTATAAATGTGGAGGAGTGAAAGCGAAAACGCTTTTTGAAAATAGTATTATAACTTCACAACTACCAACAGTAAAACCTGCAACCCCACTTTCTTAGTTGAGTTTTATATTTATGGAGTGACTATTCTTTTATTGAAAGTCGATGTTCAAATTCAGATTGACGAAGTTATAAATTCTGAGGTGTATTTTATGTGTTTCTCCTTCACCTCATTGTATTCAGAAATGTCAATATCATCAACTAGTTACCAAAGACAGGATTAAATGAAATATTGGACTAATAATACAACTACATGGATACAGTACTGGTACAGTACAACGGAGTTTCACGTCAACAAAACAAAAAGAAGCAAAAATAAACAAAGATATGTTAGCCATCGTATTTGCAAGACAACATATGAATTGAATTTCGTTGTTCTATGATTCCCAAAAAAAATCGATATTTGAGAAGAGAAAATAATGGAACTCAAGATTTACTATTAAATGAGGTTGTTAATTGAATGATGAACTCTTGTAGTTTATTGAGAAAATTGTAGTCCTATAAACTTACGTTCTGAAATATTGACTACATTATATGAAGATCACATGATTTTGGTTGAAGCTGAAGTGCGACACCTATTTATTGGCTATAAAAATAATATATTTACCATGAAGAACACGAATAAAAAAACATTAATTTCAAAATCTACATCTCACGATTGGATCTCCACAAACTTTATTTGAAAAAATATAATCACAACATGTTTCGCTAGCACTGTAGCTTTCTCAAGTGTATACACTTGAGAAAGGTGAGGTGTAGTTTTTGANTCATTGTATTCAGAAATGTCAATATCATCAACTAGTTACCAAAGACAGGATTAAATGAAATATTGGACTAATAATACAACTACATGGATACAGTACTGGTACAGTACAACGGAGTTTCACGTCAACAAAACAAAAAGAAGCAAAAATAAACAAAGATATGTTAGCCATCGTATTTGCAAGACAACATATAAATTAAATTTCGTTGTTCTATGATTCCAAAAAAAATCGATATTTGAGAAAAGAAAATAATGGAACTCAAGATTTACTATTAAATGAGGTTGTTAATTGAATGATGAACTCTTGTAGTTTATTGAGAAAATTGTAGTCCTATGAACTTACGTTCTGAAATATTGACTACATTATATGGAGATCACATGATTTTGGTTGAAGTTGAAGTGCGACACCTATTTATTGGCTATAAAAATAATATATTTACCATGAAGAACACGAATAAAAAAACATCAATTTCAAAAACTACATCTCACGATTGGATCTCTACAAACTTTATTTGAAAAAATATAATCACAACATGTTTCGCTAGCACTGTAGCTTTCTCAAGTGTATACACTTGAGAAAGGTGAGGTGTAGTTTTTGAAAGCACTATGGACCTTCATCAAGTACCGGCCGAATCAATCAGAAAAAAAAACTTTACTTTCATATTCTATTTCTCAGCGTTCTCGAATATCATAATCTCCATGCAGTCATTATTCACTGTGGTTCTGGCGTTGATTCTGATGGTCATTGTTATGCATTGGTCAAAGACGAAACGGACTGGTTTGAATATGAAGATAGTCGTGTCACTAAATATTCAAGCGATATATTGAATTTATTGGAGCCTCTGGAGATACCCTACACCTACGAGAGGGTATTGGCAGATCTAGATCTTCAGATGATGTGGTGCTGCAGGTTTTTCCGGGTTTTCATACAGCTGAAAAAGCAAATGCGCCACTGTAATCAATCAAGTCGCCCCGGAGCGCTAATTAATTTTTGTTGTTGTTTCATAATTTCATAATATGTATTACTTTCGTATCTATTGTTACAAATCAAAAGTATATATGAGTCATTAAACATTCATACAAAAAATTATTACAAAAAACTGAGTCTTGTAAAATCAAATAGTGATCCACAATCATGTTAAAAAAAGTGAGAACTGAGGTTGGTTGTAGAAAAGTACACATTCACGCGGTCATGGTAGAGGGTGATTTCGCATAAACATTTGAAAGTAACATGACATATTTCAAAAATCATTGAATAGATACAGTGTCACCGATAAAGTTCGCATGAAATGGGAAACTTTTTTATTTATCGTTTTATGTGAAATTTGATTTTGGCAGTAGATTTTGCTTAAGAAATGATGTCAAATGGCGTCTATAAAATAGGTCACGTGATTTCCTTAACCTGTCANGTTTTTCCGGGTTTTCATACAGCTGAAAAAGCAAATGCGCCACTGTAATCAATCAAGTCGCCCCGGAGCGCTAATTAATTTTTGTTGTTGTTTCATAATTTCATAATATGTATTACTTTCGTATCTATTGTTACAAATTGAAAGTATATATGAGTCATTGAATATTCATACAAAAAATTATTACAAAAAACTGAGTCTTGTAAAATCAAATAGTGATCCACAATCATGTTAAAAAAAGTGAGAACTGAGGTTGGTTGTAGAAAAGTACACATTCACGCGGTCATGGTAGAGAGTGATTCCGCATATACAATTGAAAGTAATATGACATATTTCAAAAATCTGTTTTGAAATCTGTTTTGAAATCTGTTTTGAAATCTGTTTTTCCGTTAATTATTAAAAAGATATAAACCCACTTATGAACTGATATTATCAGAACCTGAAAGTGAAATTTCTGAAAACTCTATACCAGAATAACATGAAATATTACTGTTGGGGATGTTACACTGTACCATACAGACAAAGACTCAATATAATATAGTTACTACACAGTCAACCGCGTATTTGTTACATATCGATAATTATGTAATAGTTTTTTGTGAGACGAAATAATTTGAAACGGGTACGTTCCTGGTGAGATGATCATGAATCATGTATGATTTTCAATGACGTTCATCATGAGATCATTCATGTTTTTTGCGTTTTCTTTATAGTTCGGCGTTCACATGAAATTATTTGTTCCAAAAATTCATTTATATGAAGTAGCTGTTCCGTGACGCCTTTTTCTTCCAGTTTGTATCTGAAAGTCACTTCTTTGCATCTTCATATGGAGTTTATTTTCTTTGGAATATACCCACATTTCTTTGTATCAAGATGGAGAAGTGGAAAGCAACTTGAACTACAGAAGCAGGAAAAATGAGTTCCGTCTGAAACGGTCAGCAAACACTCACGCAAAAACTGTAATTCATCCAAATCATAGGTGGAAGAAACCGTAGGTAGAGCAAAATGTACCATCTGATAAAGGTAACTCACAGATTCCCTCAGATGTGTTCATTGAGGTAGAAATAATATACCTTGAACATTTGACATTTCCAGTATCGACCGGTCACCAAAATATCTTCAGTGCCCTGTTATGGTTACCATTGAAGATATTCCATATAGTCCACACACACGTACAATTCTGGACCTGCACAATCCGGCCTGGATGGCTACATGTTGCCTGTGTGAAATAAGAGAGCGTCTCCTGATTGGTGAGTGTAATTTGTACCCTGCATTTTTTGCCTCACATTTGTGTTTCCTACCTACTTGACAAAAACGGTCACAGACAAAACGCCAATCAGGTTCTCACTGGACTGAGGGAAATGTATTATGGGAACGGAATATTCCTTGCAATGAAATTCGAGCCGTAGTCTACTACTTTCAAGCCATGACATACTCTGTGCCTGCTTCGCTGCGAAATGCTTCACATGCTTCCAAGTACTGTAATTTGAATAGTTAATGTTAAGTAAACGTATCGAATGATTACCTTCGAAACTTCGATGTTGTAACGGAAGATATTCAGGCTGGATAGAAACTTAAACTCATTTAGTTGTGTTGGATGAAGACAAATTATTGGAACCCTTTCCATTCATGAATTATAATATATAACAGGTATCTGTAGAAGGTATTGCAGGAACAAGATTGTTGAAATGATGTCATGAGTAGATAGTAGATAAAACGAAATGAACCCATGAGGATGCAGTGTTCTTCTGAGAACTGAAAGAAATAAATACTTAACTCCCAAGCAACATCAAAAAAGACAAAGCTTTATATCAAACAACTGTAGGATTATTTTGTCGGGAAAGGATGACTCCATAATAGGGGAGCCCAAGCGGAGATTTCGGGATTTACTAAAGCGCAGCAGATTAATATACAGGGGGATACCTTGTATACGGTTGAGTACCTCTACCAAATATGAACCCCATATATAAGGCCGCCTGTGAGGGATAAAGGATCAGATTAGTGAAAACAAATTGATCATCAGAAATTTTGGAGCGCGTCAGATTAAGGTAGGGTGATTTAATCACCTGCTAAGTGTATATTCCCCTAATCTGACAATTTGAAATTGACGTAAAGAAAGGGGAGGGCAGCAAAGTTGTAAAAAATAACGCCACTTCGACATTCTCGAACGTAGCTAATTTTGTTTCAATTTTGAAGAAAATAATTCAAGATTAACGAAAAATATATAATCTGAGGATTTCCGCAAGCCGATATAACAGAAATTTGTCGATAAAGTCTGATGCGTGCAGCTGTGTGATACGTATATTCCCCTCTCCGAGTTTCTATTCCTCTATTCTCTATTCACTTTTTCTCTATCTATTACTCTCTCACTCCGCCCCCACTCTGAATTCTGTTGCCATGACATATGATAAATACTTAAATATGGGGTGTTATAATAATTGAAAAGAAGTCACAAAACTAGATCAATTATTATGGGTGAGAAAACGTTTTTTGATTATTCAAATGATATATTCGACTAGAAATAAATGATAACAGTAAATATCTTATGATACTACGGAGTCTCTCCACATACTTTCATAAATAGATATACTCTCTTCGAGAAGTATGTATGAGTATATTTGGATGTTTGATGATTGTTTCCACTAATTGTTTGACCTGTTATTGATATAACGAATTTGTTCTCAGATAATTTTCAATGAGTGTTATCGCAAATTCATCTTTATTCAACTGTTTGATTAACTAGTATGAGATTGGCGATTTAAGTCTGAATCCGACTCTGGATGTCACTATTTTAACTGATAATTTGTTTGAATAATGCAGAAATATACAAAATACGGGGATCTCATCTGCTCATCTTTCTTTGGAAGAATAAAGACTACTTGTTGAGAAAGCAACAAGCGTAATTAGTGGGATTCCTACTATACGGGAACAACTTTGTTCATTGTAATCAATTCAGTTCTGAGAAACGATGATTATTCAGTGAAATAATATTACCATATTAATAAAGTCGATAAGAAGCCTCTCTCAAAATATCGTTAACTTATAAACATTATAATGTTGTAGATAATAAACACTTATAGGTTTTCCATTATTTTTCATTCAGTCAGTATTCGGTTGCCAAACAAACGGTTGCAGTGTGGCTTACCTACAGCAGGTACGATTGATAACAGTGTCGATGAACAAAACAATTTGTGACGATCGAAGTTGTTGACGTGGTTTAGAATCGGTCATTTTGAGTTTGGAATAGGTGATATTCTAGGCGGACTGTTATTCTTTTATTATACCGACAGTAAGTTAGAGTTAATTTTCAGTGACAATCTCATTTTTCTTCAAGAACCCAACTGTATAGTACCAACTTGAAATTGTGATAGCTTTCATAAAGGTGTCAGTGTATGACGTATGCAAAAATATTCAAACGTTTTCCCCTCTTATTTTTACTTCAATATCGGTTGCCTTACCGAAATTGTTGAATCCATTCTAATGACTACCTCAATTTCCATTTGTTTACTGCTTCACCCTGTCCGCTATCAAAGTAACCTTTTTGATTCAGATGTTTTTCCAGTCAAGAAATCAGTTTTGTAGCTTCAATACAAATATCTCGATATTTCCTCAACAGAAAATGTTTTACTATAAATCATGATCCAGTATTGTTTTCTCAGATAACACAAAAACATTTTTTTCATGCACATCCAGTGTACGAAATGTTCTTCGAGGATGCCTTGAAATCCTTNAGATGAATAGTGGATATTTGCAACATCAACTAATTGATGGATTCTCAGTATCGGTATTTGTTCAATCCACATCTTCAGTTTAGAGATGAAAATTTTTTGGAAATTATTCAGTTTCAGATACTAACTACGATTAGGTTATTTCCTAAGCAAACACCGTGAAAAAAGTGGGACAGAAAAATATGCAATATTTCCAGTTTCCGAAATGACCAATATTTACGAGGGTCATGAATTTTTGTGAGGGTTTCATAAAATTTGCAATCAACAAGTGTCAGTAATTTTGCCACGCAGTACTCGGTGCATGTGGTAGTTAATGTAAGACCAACCCCCTACCCTAAACCTATAAGAGTTTGGCGATTTTATTACTCATGAAACTCAGTTATTTCATTACTGATAGTGACTTTCATAAAGATGTTGTATATTCTGGGTGCTGCAAATGGCGGAATAAAAAATTTCTGTCATACACTAAATATTTCATACTTGAGTGTAAAATTTTGTTAGCAATTAATATATCTTAATGGGAAAATTCTTCTCATTCGAAAAAGATATACATAGAATACATCGAAATATGTTCATTATTCCGTTTACCAGCTGTCACCCCCCTACGAAAGACAACACTCGAAAGTCAAAACTTGTGCGAGCTGAGGACTAACAAGGTATTACCTTTCAATGTGTGATACCTAACACGGACAAAATTTATATAGAAAGGTACCAATTTCAGTACTTTCTAGTAAAAATACAAAAGTGTGATTACATTTGTTGCCGATCGGACGTTATCAAGGTTTTGTAATAAAAAGAGAAATCTTGTGATACCTAATTTGATATATATCTCTCAATTAATTATCTGTACAACATTTTTTTCACAAGACAAGCCGATCTTGGTTGATTAGCGATTTGGTATTCTACAAACCAAACATGAATATCCATAGTGAGATGCATTTCACAACTGATACCACTTTGGCAAACTCGCTTCACCATAAAATCTGGTCAAGCAAGAGTCCAAACAGGGTGGGTCATTTTCAGAAGGGGTGTATTTCAGGGTGATTCCCTCAGTCCACTTCTATTCTGCATCTCACTATTGCCATTATCCGTTGCGCTCAGACATACTCGAGGATATAACTGTGGCACCCCCGGAAACTGGAAGAGTACACGCATGCTATCGGTATGAAATCCGGGATAGACAAATGTGCAATGGTTCATCTCAAAAGAGGACGATGCGGGGACTACGGAGAGGATGTGCAGCTCGTAGATGAAAGCATCCTACACCATCTGGATGCCGGAGAGACGTATTCACCTCGGGGTGGAACAACACCACTCACAAGAGGTAACTGCAGTGAAAAACTCTCTCCGCAGCAAGTATCAGCACAAACTTCGACAGATCTGATCATCGGAACTGTCGGGAAGAACAAAGTTGCTGCAACAAATATGCTTGTCGTTCCAATCTTACTCGTTTGGAGTAGTGAAGTGGACTCGGGAGGAGCTGTATCAACTCGACGTAAAGACACGAAAAATGATGTATCTCTATAGGAATTTGCATACCAAATCGTCCGTTCCACGGTTGTACTTCCCCTGACAACAGGGAGGCCGTGGACTTTTGAGTTTGGAGTGTCTACATGACAGAATGGTACTGGATACAGCCTGTAAAGTCGTCAGGAGTTCGGATCCCCTTCTCTGCATGGTCCGTGACCATGAGAGAGCAGGAATTGGAGCATTTCTCCTTAGGGCAGCTGCTCGAGCAGCTGATGAACTCGGTATAGTTTTCGACTCTGAACGAGGTGACTACAACTCTGTCACCGAGTTGGAACCCGTTCAGCAAAAAGCTCAGATAAAAGCCGCAGAGATCACCTTACTTCTGCGGAGACACAGGGATAAGCCAATGCATGGGGTCTTCTTCAATAACATTGAAGACCTTGGCTTATCAAAGCGCCTGACGTTCGCTTTTCTCAGGTCGAGTGGGCTGAAGTCGGAAACTGAGGGGTTCATCATGGCTTGCCAGGATGGTGTCTTCAACACCTTAGTCTACCGCAGTCGCGTGATGGGTATAGAGGTTCCTGACACAAGGTGCAGGGCCTGCCGCGAGGCGCCCGAGACCCTAATGCACTTGCTATCAGCATGTCCAGCATATGCGGTCTCGGCCTATATCCATCGACATAACGCGGCCCTAAGAGTGCTATATTACCATCTACGGCACTCTTACGGTATTGACGAGACACCGGTGTTGCCCTACGCTCCGGGGGATATTGAATCCGTTGTGGGGAACGAGAAGTGCCGAATTTATTGGAACTATTCGTTCCCCACCCTCAGGCTCATACAAGCTAATAAGCCTGATGTAGTCCTTCTCGACCACCAGACCAAAACGATATTTGTCGTGGAGTTTTCAGCTCCTGGCGAGACGAATATCGTCAGAAAAGAGGAGGAAAAACGGATAAAATATCGAGATTTTCTCTTCGAACTCCGCAGACTCTATCCAGATCACTCTGTCAAGATGGTCGTTCTGATTATTGGAGTCCTTGGTGGAATGATGTCTTCTCTACTCTCGAATCTTAAAATCATACCGGCTTGCCGCATTAAAGCGGAAATCTCAGCAGCACAGATGCAGAAGGCTTTCATTCTTGGCTCACTGCGCTTGCTCAGGGCACATGATTCTCGGACCCAATGATCACTTACCCCACGGTGTGGGGAGTGATCATTGGTTGATAATGCTGGCGCGCCCTCCCGAATGTATCGTGGCTTCGGAGGATAGGGCCTGACCAGCGCACATTACGGTGATAATAATATAATATCTGTCAATCTAGGATACATTTTTCTACATTACTGTATACTGTACGTAACACAAATACAGTTTATTAGAGAACCCACAAATGAAGTCGATAGTCGATGGTGCTTGCAATGAAATCACTTCAGAAATACTGTGAGTTTCAAAAAGTTTGCACCATATGAGATTTTTTGTTATTATCCGTTTGTCGGAAAATTTTATTCCTGATGAAAATTGGTGCATTGCAGGAAATTTGGATTTGAGGTGTCAAAATTTTAAATTTCTGAACGGTGTGCAGGGGAGAACAGAAAATACAAATTTTGATCAAGTGTAAACTACCCTTATTTTCGTTCATTTAGTTTGAGTTCATTCAGAAAAGTTGATTGAATTTGAAACCTATATCTAGATTTGAAATCACAGCTACCTATGTAACAAAACTAAAAAAAAACATTTCTTGTGGTTCTGGCCTCAGAAAGAGTACTATTATCTCATATAAAACTCGGGCGCCTTTTTTAAATTACTTCAATAATATTTGAATGCAAAAATGAGTTCAATTTATTATTCGTGCGAAATTGATATTTCACTCTATATGTATGTCCATAATAAGTATCAGTATGATTTCATAACAAGAAATAATTGACTGAATTGATTAATGCTGAACAATTAGGTAGTAGATATCTGTGAGTATTTTTTTCATCGACCTTTTTTGGGTATTTGTTACCTTCCACAATCTGAAAAATATAAAAAGTAGAATGGAGAACTTTATACAAGTGTAGAAGGGCAAACTTTTAAGTTTACCCCGATAAGTTACTGCGTAAAAATCAAAGTATTTTTCACAAAGAAAAATCTTTTATTTATCAGTAACTTGTCGTATTTAACAATTTTGCATATCAAAAATATTATTAAGAAATAATACTTATCTTTTACGTTTCGGAGGCCAAAATCTGCCTCCGTCTTCAGAAATGGATAAAAATTCGAATATATACGCAGTTATTCCTTTTTTTAGAGCTTATTTCTTTACTTCTTCGACAGATGTCAAAGAAGTTTTGAAATATGAAATTATGTCAATGTTGTTGATTGACAACTGAAATATTCGATGTAATACAAGGTACTCTCCGATATCAGTTTGTTGCCATTTCGCCACTATCCAAAGTTTTCTTCAAGATGGGTAGCCAAGTACGGTCTATTTCTAAGGAGCTATTCGAGATACAATTCTCTCCAGACATGAGAATATACGCTGATTCTTTTAGCTTACGTCTCTTAGAATGAGGCTCATTGGTAATCTTTCTTGTCCTATTCCATTCCACCCGATGTTCACCGTCTGATTTTAAAATGTGTTCTGATAATTTTGATCCTGTCAATTGTCTATTTTTTATATAATCTCGATGTTCATTCTCACGCACTTTCAATGGTCTTGAGGTTTCACCAATGTAACTTTTACCACAAGAACAAGGTATTTTATAAATACAATTTTTTGTTTTTTCTTCAGTGTTGTTGGGTTTTGTATGTTTGAGTATAGATCTCAGTGTATTTTTTGTTTTGAAAGTAGTTCTAACATCATACCTATTTCCAATTCGTCTTATTTTTTCAGATAGTCTTGGAATGTAAGGTATAACGTTAGTTGTGAAAGGTGTCGGTGGATGTTGAGTCGGTAATTGTTTAGTTGGATGTTGTTGAATTTGTGAAGCTGTTTGTTAGTTCGTTTGGTTTTTAATTGACTCTTTATTTTTTATTGCATTTATCGTTGAATTTATGAACGAATCTGGATAAGCATTATCTTTCAAAACAGATTCAATTAATGATATTTCTTTATTGAGATTTTCAGTTGAATTGCATATCGTTATAGCTCTTTTGTAAAGTATCGAAAGAGAAATATGATGAGCTCAAAAATAAGATATCAGTGCTTCTCAATAAACAAAAGCCAACGACGAAAGAACAAGATATTCAATATTCGGATCAGGCAGTCTACTCAACAGTTCCAGTAGAGCCTTGATGATGACAGCACGACCAGCTGTCGAAAGCGCTCACATATAAATAAATAAGAGTTATAAAGCTTCAAATCCTTTTTGTAACAAATATTGTTATTGAAATATCGTTATTCGATTCGAGAGGATCTGATAGTTAGTTTCCTATTATCACATTGTATAACCTACTTAATTTATTGATTATCCACGAGAAATTTCATGATTTTTCATGACTGTTAAATTTTTCTTTTGAAAAACGCACTTTGTATGAAAATAGTAAGCAAGTTATTGTTTCGGAAAAACAGTCACTGCCTCACTGAAGTCTAGCAACATTAGCGCTGTCATTTAATTTGTATGCGTGGCATGAGAAACACTTCATGCAGATTATTTCATCTATCGTATTCTTTGTATAATTCCATTTTCGGTAACTTTGGTGGTGATATGAACTCTTTGAGAAAAATTTGTTTCAGTGAACAAATGTGTATAATATGTTTCAATGTGTATATAGTCTATCCATTCCCAATTGAAAAGGCAATAAAAATAAGAGTACAGTCATAAACATTTCTTGCCTATGGTCCCTAGTCGCCCAGATAGTTAGTGAACGTGCTATCAAATGTAGTTGAGGAGTAAAGGCTCGGCTAGCTGGACTGGCTGAATACTAATTTTTCGTCCGTTTCACAATATTTCTTTATTAGTGCCGTTTGTTCGTGGGGTTAGGTGAGGTAGTGAGTGGTTTTGCAAACCGATTTTTGAAAACTTTTTCAAATTGAAATGGTTTGGACCACAATGAAAGAAAGCTTGCGGAAATGTAATCAGTCACCGACTTTGAATCCTGTAGTGCTTGACAATATAAGGCGAATGGTGAATGAAGTAGGTAATAGTGATGTGTGAAAGAACTGTGTGGCCCACGTTATAAAAGAAGAGAACAAAAATTATGCGCAAAGTTCCATAAATACGATCGTTATTCAACCCGATGATGATTCCACCTCATCTGAATAAGCGAAGAAGAATTTTGATTTTTCTAGCAATTTTGTTGGCGTCTATTACTTTGTAAATATATGTTTGACGAGAATTCGGTGTGATTATTTCTGTTATCATTGTATTTTAGAGTTTTTGACTCGGAAATCAACTACGTTAAATTTCGAAGTTTTTCATAATTACCAATGGTGGAAAAATTCAGTTGAGATAACTTCTCCATGGAGTGATCAATTGCTATGATTGTAAGAATAAGAAACTGAAAAACTACCTCAGTTCATTGCTATCAGAGAAAACAATTTTTCGAACTGTTCAAATTTTTTGCAGCCATATCGATGGATACTTTTGAAATTATTTTCTCGCAAACTGCGTGATTCAGCTGAGCGTAGCCAACCAAAGTTATATTTTTCAAATAGAACACCCTGTACATAAATACCTCATTCGATTTCATATATTTTTGTAGGAATTTTTGATTTCGAATTTCCATTGCGGCGTTGCCAAGTTATTCCGGAAAAACCTATTATAAAGACAATAATTTTTTAATTCATCACCCGCATGTCTACATCAATTGAGTGGATTTTTTTAGGAATAGTCAGTCAACATCACTATAATAATTTCTGGAATCTCAACTTTCGGAAACTATATATAGGGTGCTTGTTAAAACCGGTCAAGTTTCATTCATTTTCAAAAAGACATTCAACTTTTTCAAATGGAAAACCTTGTATTTTTTCATTTGTATAAAATGTTTGAACATTCCACTCCTTTTTGTATCAGATGTATAACTATAGAAAAAACTGATATTTTACAAATTATACCAAGTTTTAATAATTGTTGTAACCACGTTCACTCACTCAAATTTGGTTTTCGAATATTTAGAATAATCGCTAGTACAATGGCATTTTCCATGCCATTTAGTGATAGTTATCAGCGGTTTCAACGGTGAGAAATGCATAAAATGTTTAAAGGATATTCATACTGCGTTCTTCTTTAAAAACCAAATTATTCATGACTGACATCAAAAAATTGATCTCGGAATTTGTTAATAACAAAGAGAAATTTCCCGAAAGAAGACAACCAGATGAAAAGGCATTTAAGGCTCTTCAGGCTCTAAAAACAAGATTTGAAAAAATTGGTAATGTCAATCACGAGAAGTTCGAACGTGTCTGCCCTGTGGCAAATTGAGAGAATACATTTTGACTTGCTCTTTACCTTGTTGGAAATCCCCATGTGAGTACCCGAGACCTGAGCAGGGAATAAGGATTTTCTCAAACGAGCGTGTCTTGATTGATACGAGCAAGCAAATGTCATCCTCAACACGTGCAATTGATGCAAGAGTTAAGAGAAAGAGATTTTGAAAAACGTTTTCAATTTTGCTGGTGGGGCTTAGAAGAGATCAATCAGGAAAATGATTTTTTCGATTTTATAATATTTTCTGATGAAGCGATTTTTCATAAAAATGGAACTGTGAATCGGCATAAAATGCATTATTAAGCAACAGAAAATCCTCATTTTGTTCGTTGCCTGAACCAAAAACAGCGTTGGTCACTGAATGCTTGGGGTGGAATTGTCGGAAAAAAAGTTATCGTTCCGTATTTTTTGGACGGGCATCTCACTGGAAGGAAATATGTTAGATTTCTTCGAAATGAGTTGTAGAATTTATTGTAGGGGGTTGCATATGGAACAAGACTCAGAATGTTGCTGTAACAAGACGGTGCCACAACCACATTTTAAAACTGAGGTACAGGAATACCTCAACGATTTGAATTGAAGGGGTTATATTTTTAGGAGTGATTAATTTTTGGGAAAGAAAGTTATTGGTTTTCTACTACTCCATCTTGATACAAAAAAAGATGAGGGAATCTTCTAAAGTAAGGAAGGGAGTAATCAATTTGAAAATAAGTAACTTTATACATGGATGT
>NW_019295501.1:0-15798 GCF_000500325.1 Leptinotarsa decemlineata
TATGAATAATTTTTCATAGAGAAGTTTTTTAGGTTATCAATTTTTCTGTAATTCGCCACTAGATGGCACTGTGGAAATTTTTTTTGAAAGCACTGTTCTATAACGCTGTGCATGCCTAAGTTCGTTGGTTCTGATTCTGTCAAAACATTGGAACAGCAGCGATACAGCAACATAGTACTAGTATGTTATAAAGTTTTGGTCCATAGTAGAAAAATGATTTCTGTGTTATAAATTTGGCTGCCCTTTCAAATGATTCACTCCTAAGATAAACTCGTAGTTGGAATTGGTAAATGTTGATTTGTCTGACTGTGAATAGTTCAGTTTATTTATAATATATATGTCGCAGCCAACTGGTTTAAAATAGCCGTTCAATCAAACAGCTAGCCCTGAACAACGCCATTCAATCACACGGCTATACGTCGTTTAGCCGACTTATTGACTGCAACGTTCAACACTACAGCTAGACGACGCTTAGCCAACTGGTTAAATGACAACTTTACCAGGGTGACCATTAGTTCAGTATGTAATTTGAAAGAATAAGAAAACTTTTTGTAATTTCTTGGGAGATTATTCTTGAATTAAGTTTAAGAGGTGACCAAATATTCTTCTTGATATGAATTAGAAACTTAATAATTACGAATCCGAAAGAATAAAGCGGCGCTCTCCCTTATTTACAAACTTACGGCCCTTCAAAGTTCAGAAAAGGGCAACTTTTCAGCCTTCTTTTTCACAAGATAAACTATTTAAAACACAAGTATTTATTTACCTAGCCCCTCGGTAGTGAGCGCTGAACTAAACAAAAAAAAACAAGTGATGAATTCATTTGTTTGTCTACTGTAACCGTATTTTGTTACGGCTGATTGAACATGAATGACGATTGAATCAATCAAAGGATTGCATTATGGATGAATACGTTTATTCAGTAATGCGCATTCATTGCATTAAATAAATATAGTACATCACTGATTTCAAATCCTTGGCTGGTTGACTTTGGCAGCTCATGCCATAAATGATCTTCCTTTTATTGGCCGTATTATAGCCTCAGCTGCTAGTGCCATCCAGCCAATGACTGATTTTTTGACACGTTTTTTGACATATATAGCGTTTTCCATTGGTAAAACTGATGTACATCTGGTGTATCTCCGTTCCCCATTTCTTTAAACACTAATGAAGGATAACAATACACGATGTGCTAGTTTTATCAATGAAAAATGCTATTAGTTCCATTAAAATCTAATAATAGTTTCTCTATTGTCGAAGTGAATTTATATAATATACATTTTCATCTTCATATGAATGTCAGTAGTGATATTTATCCACCAAAACCACTAAACATGTGGGTGTACTATGAGAAATACTTCCATTTTATTACTAACCCCACATAGCCAGCTATTCCTAGTGGAAGTATGAATTTCATTTGCACATGCAAACAATGTCAATTTTGTCAAAATTCAAAAATGATTTGAATGTAAGTTGTACAATGATGCTTTTTCCGATGCGCAAGTGGTAGATCACTTCGACCACAGTTGCAGAGAAACGTCAAGTGAAAAAACCTGCAGATCACTGCTAATAAACCCGGACACATCGCATAATTCTTTAGAACCAAATTACTCACTGTCTCAAAGCCGGTAAGGGTTTCTCTTCATACATCTCATACGTCGATTTAACTGTAGCCCCAGCTGATTTGTTTCTTCTCTTAATAGAGCCTCTGGATTGATTATTTGTCGGGCTGCCGGTGCTCGGCGAGCCTGTTTTGGGACTCTGGTGTCTGGCCATGTGCAGAGGAGAGACTTGACTGTGGTTCAGCTGATTCGGAGACGAAGCTCTCTTGTCTGAAGAAGTCTTCGGCAGAACAGGAGATAAAAGATTTTTGTTGATGTTGTCGGCATCATCTGAACATTCGTCGTTTTTGGGACATACCTGTAAGAAATGTATGAATCATCATATATACTATAACAATTTTCAATTGAAGGTGATTCATTAGCAAATGGATACTGAGCTATTAGGTCGTTATAAAGCTTTTGGGGAAAATTTTTGGTATAGGATGAAAATTTCTGAAACAATATCAAATCAAAATAGTTTAATTTAAGTAAATCTTCAAATCTAACTTTGATTTGCATTGAAAAGGTGTCCAATATTTCATTATAAATCTGTTTATAATTTTGTNAGGACGAAACTGTAGTAACGTTAGTTACAAATAAAAATGGTAAAAAACAGAAATTTTCATTTCTCTTTTCATTATGATCTCCTACCACGTAGTAACGACTACATCCATCAATTTATTATTACCATTTCTTTGTCATGTAGAATCACCACCACTTTCATCTTCATACATTGCCCCCCTCTATACCCTGGTAATAATAACAAATTATTCCTTTCTTTGGTTTGGTTTTTGTTTTACTGGAACCAGCCCATCATATGCACATAACTGGTTCGTGAGATTGTCAAATGTTCTCTCTGATTTTGCCATCATCATCCATCCTGACTTAAATGAGAAATACTATATTCTGTTCTGCAATTCTATCACACAATCTATGTAGCTCTAGCGAAACAAAATGTGCATTTGAAAATCGCATGACTTCTTGAAGGGTTTTCTCAGATATATTCGTTGCCACATCTAGTAAGGTCCTACCAAAGCCATAGCCAGGGGGGATCAAGGGGGATTGATCCCCCCCGAACAATGTGAGAATTTTGTGAGGAATACTAAATAAGGGCGCGAAAATGTGAGCCCTCAAGAGCCCTGTCGAGCACGCAGGCGCAGTTTTGTCTTACGTGATCCAATGCGAGTACGGAGATATAAGCGAAGTAATAGTGCAGTGTGTGGAATTATAGTGTTGCGAATTAGTGAAGTGAAAGTGAGTAATAATATGATTTTTCAATTTAAATTAAAAGGATTTGATGCCTAATAGTAGATTACTCACTGGTATTAATTCTCTTTAAAATCTTTATTGAAGTGAATATTTTTGTACCAATAGAATTAATACTTGGCTCATTTTTATAATTGTTAATTTGTTACAGGTCGATCAACAATTGAAATGGCAAAAAACGCGAGAAAATACATTATTCAAATATTTATTCAAAAAATCTAATCAGTATTTCGTGAGTCACACCCAGAAGCCTTATACGTCCATTGCAGCTCACATTCATTGAATTTAGCTCTGGCTCATTCTTGCCAAGTTCAGCCTATTCAGAATACTATTGGAATTATAAAATCCGTTGGAAATTTCATCAAATCCTTGGCAAAACGAAACAAGTTCTTGAAACAAGTGCTTGAAAGTGCCGAAAGTGCTTGAAAGTGCCGAAACACAATGGAAAAACCTTACAGCAATGTGAGAGACCCGTTGGATTGAAAATCATGATGGGTTGTTAGGATTCAAGGAAATCTATAAAGCTATTGTTGATACACTAGACGACTTAAGCATTGACATGGATTGTTAATCATCCTCAAAGGCTAATTCTTTTCTGAGAGCAGTCATTTCAAGTGATTTTGTTATAAGCTTATGTTGCTTAGGAATGTTGTTCCCATACACACTGACACTATTCAAAATACTTCAATCTCCCATTTGCGATTTGGCAGCAGCTTTACAACATGTCGATTTAATCATGAAGACTATTGAAGATATTCGCCAAAATATTGATTCAAAATTTGCTAAACTTTTCCAGAATGCACTGAATTTGCTCTGTACTGTAAACGAAGAGATTAAAATTCCGCGAATAATGTCACGCCAAGAGCATAGGGCAAACTACAACACAAAAACTTATTTCAGAATTACTATAATGATTCCACTTTTGGATGATTTCATTGATCAGCTTCAGTCGAGATTCCAAAATCATAAAGCCACATTATTATCTCTCAACTTTTTAATTCCTTCTGTGTGTTGCAAAGAACAAATCAATAATAAATATTCCTTTGAGTTCTATAAAAAAATATTTAGAATGGGACTTTGTGAATGCTGAATTAGGTCGACCAACATGTGCTATAGAAGCTCTCGGATAATGCAACCAGTCCTTATTTCCAAACATTCACAAACTTTTAAAGATCTTGGCGACATTGCCTGTTTCCACATGTACCCCTGAGAAGACTTTCTCTTCCCTGAAACGATTCAAAACTCATTTAAGAAACTCCACAAGCCAGGAACGACTAAATGGTTTGGCGTTAATGTCAATCCACCGTAGAATTGACATCGACACCTATGAGGTAATTGATTTGTTCGCTGCAAAGAAAGCTAGAAAACTAAATTTGATTTTGTAAAAAATGTTATTATTTCTGTAATGGTTTTCTCATAAATATATATGATCATGTAACACCATTTTCTTTCTTTCGTTTATTTTTATATTTCATGTTTTTTCTACTGTTCCACCAAACCAAATCGCCCCCGAAATTATTTTCTGGCTACGGCCTTGGCGTCCTACTGTTAACTTTTATAAAATGAGCCAATTCTGTTTCGTAATTTTACTTCGAATCTGTATCTGCATTAGATGATACAGGTGAAGGTTTAGCATTTTCATCTTCTATAGCAAACAATTCAATCAATGGTGCACTCGTAAATGTCTTACTACCGGGACGGTTTAGTGGGAAGGAGATTCTAACTGGTCTACGTAGACCAGTTAGACTCTCCTTCCAGTTTATCTATCTGAACTGTTATTGCATTCATATCTATCCTCGAATATAAACTCGAGATTATTTCACAACTTCGCAGTTTAAAAAATTTGCAGTCTAGGGCTATTGGGCCCATAACCTCTTTCGTTATCATTTCGAGCAATACATTTTTAATGCAGTATTTGCATAAAAAGTATTCCTTCGAGTAATAACTTCAACAGTATATGCTTCGACATTTTGATTTTTATAACAAAATCATCAAATTTAACCGTTTATTCATAATAGTTCTGAAAAAAATCAATTGTCTGTTTTCATGTCATCCTTATACTGTCTGAGCTCTGGGTTAACAATAATCGACTTAACAACCTCATAAATCCACCATGATTATTTCATTTCTATCTTGTCTCTGGAAAAGGCATTATTTTATGTCAATTTATACAACATGAAAAATTAATGAAAGAATTTGCATCAGATTTTGTGAAAGAAATGGAATTTAGTGCTCAAAAATACTTGAAATGTTGACAGTGGCATACTGTGATTGTACAGGAAAATGTTTACAAGTGGTACAAGCTTTATACACAAGGTGGAGAAGATGTGAATAACGCACCAGGACATCAACAACCCATGAAAATGTTGAGAAAGTGAAGAAAATTGTTATGAAGAATAGTCGAGTCTCTATTAGGAAAGTTGCTGAGGATGTCGGCTTATCAGTTGACACGGGCCATGCAATTTTTTTGAAAATTTTGGGCATGAAGCGCCCAGAAGAGCCAATACCAAAAAAGGCTCGCTAAGTTTGATCAAATGCCAAAGTTTTGATCGCTGTTTTTTTCGATTAACGTGGCGTAGTGCATCAGGAGTCCTTGCTAAATGGTCGTAGGGTCAATAAGGAGTATTATCTTGAAATTATGCGCCGCTTGCGAAAATAATTACGAAGGAAACGTCCTGTATTATGGAAAAACAATTCATGGCTTTTGCATCACGATAATGCACCTGTTCACTCTTCATAGCTTGATCCTAATTTTTTGGCCAAAAATAAAACCGTAATTATTTATCAGCCACCGTATTCACCAGATTTGGGTCCTTGTTACTTTGTTCAGTTCCCAATATTGAAGAGACCCATGAGAGGACGGCGTTTTGGACGATTGAGGAGATAAAACCCAAATCGCTGAGAGAGCTCAAGGACATACCAAATAGTGCATGTTTGAACTGCTTTGATGTTTGGAAAAAACGCTAGCACGAGTGAATTATATCTGAGGGGGACTACTTTGAAAACGACAAAATAGAATTTGATGAATAAATAAAAAATTTTTGAGAAAAATTAAAATTCATTTGTTGAAGAGACCTCGTACACTTAAATTAGACCCACTAATTGCGATCTCTCTAACATTTAAATCAAATGAAAACTAGTATATCAATACTGCCCTGCAGCGGGAGGACATTAGAATAACCCTAAAGCGCCTTTCACACGGGGAGCTTCACGTCTCTCGCTCCCGAGAGAGAGGAAGGCTCTTAGCGCCAAAATGCAACGAGTCAAATGGAGCTTCCAGACGAAGAGCGGGAGCCGCCACGTCTCCTTCTCAAAATGCAAAAGAATGAGTGGGGGCTTCCACACGAGAAGTGAAAACGGCTCTCCTTAGTTGACGCTTTACACTATTTATCATGGCAGATTACGATGTGGAGCTGTTAATTAGTGCTGTCTGCAACCGACCCGCTCTTCGGGATACAAGTCTCGACATTTATAAGGAAGTTGGGTGGAAGTCAGCAAGGTACTCAACGTGGATTTCGCAACTTTATTCATATCCATCCCATTCTTGATCGTTGACGTTTCTGTCGATCCATTCTACGACTGACCTCAAGAAGCCAGGAGCTAAAAATGCTCCCGGTTTGAGTGGGCGGTAGGTAGGAGTGATGAAGCTCCCCTATAGGAGCGAGAGACGTGAAGCTTCCCATGACGTGGCGGCTCCCGTTCTTCGTCTGAAAGCTCCATTTGACTCGTTGCATTTTGGCGCTAAGAGTCTTCCTCTCTCTCTCTCTCTCTCGGAAGCCAGAGACGTGACGCTCCCCGTTTGAAAGGGCGTTAACGGGTGAGGTGTTACCTGTGGAGGTTAGAGTCCTCCTAAATGACGTCTCATACTGTGGTGTTTGTATTCGTGGCCAATGAACGATATAATTGAAATATATACTTATAAATGCGAAAGTCGCTAACTTACGTACTGGTAAGTCCTAGGAAGCTAAACTTTGGTATATGAGTGCTTCTTAGGTGTTACATGCGCACTAAGAACAGATTTTCAAATATTCAAACTGGGACGCCCCCCGTTGGGGTGAATGGGACATGATGATATGGATGTATAGATGAATTGTGTAAAATGATGTCCGTGTAAGATAGTTTGTGGAACATATTGTTATGAAGTTTTTTTTCAAAGTGGTCTCAAAATTAACCTCATTGAATATTAGCATGTTATTGAGAAATATCATGTAAAATATTCAAATCACCATGTATCCCACTAGTCAACATGATATTGTTTTTGTAATTCGTAAAAAGAAAAGTTGAAGAATGATCTGAATCTATAAGACACCTGTTATCGATTCTTCACGATATTCTCGAATTTCACATAAAAAGTCTTTCCGTGCGACGGAATAGGAGGGTGGAGAAAGTCAATACTATTATCTGTTTTCTTCGGATGTTTGTCGAAGTTGTGGGTTCTGAGCGAATGACATCCATTTATTGAAAGACTGAAGCAATTACCTCGCCCTCTATCGTGATAAATATGTTTCTACTCCTTTTGTGATCAATATAGCATATGTAATTGATACCTCACAGGTTGTAGAAAACATTATATGAAAGTATCAAGACATTTTTTTTAAGATGACCTACAAGATCTGTTACATTTCGAAGAATTGATACATTGAAAAAAAAATTCAACCAGACTTTTAGTTAGCGGTTGGTTAGAAAACTAATATTTTTGATATGGTTCAATGATATTTGTTTACGTATCAATGAAGTTACACGAAATTTTTCTATAAATACAATATACTCCATTCGGTATTGTGTGAGAGTGAAAGCATTTCAAGAATGCAAACATACATTCGGGCCAAAATTATATAACCAGCTTCCTATGGAGCTTAAAACAATATCAAAAATACTTGACATTCTGAAAATATATTGAAATGAATTACCAACAACTCGATTTATTGACACCGGTCATACTCGCGCATTTTTGCACTACTTCCTCCTTGCTTTTCATTTCGGGCGGATATTCAATTCTTAAAGAAATATAAATATTCATAACAATTGTTTTTTCACTTATAGTTAATACTGACAGTTTCGGACGATTCACAAGGTTCCTATATTTTATGAAAGGCATTAATGGCCATAATTTCAATACTGAGATGAAATTGGATGGAAGTAGGATTCAATAATATGATTCACACACTCTTGAATATTCCACTATCTGATAGTAATTTTCACAGAGGTCTGAATTTCATCAAATAAATTGGTGTCAACAATTCTTGTGAGATAGTTATTCTTTCTCCATCTTTCTAAAACGATAGTTAGTATCATGAAACCTACTTTGGTTAGCCCACCAAAAATATCACTCGTTTTTTTTGATAAATAATAGAAAAAATAATAGTTTGATCAGATTCATTAAAAATTACAAAAACAATACTTCAGTGTGGGATGGATCAGTTGACTTGTAGTACTTCTCCAAAACGTTTCATTGGCCAAAAGGGGTCAAAGTCTTCCCCCAAGAGTAATAGGAATCACACGTGTTAGGAATCACACGTTAAAGGGTAAGACCTCGTTAATCCTTAGCTCGCACAAGTTTCGGTTTCTGAGGGTTGTCGTTTGTAAGGGTGCGACAGCTGGTTAACGAAAAACAGATTTTTATACAGAAGTTGTTTTTTGAATCTGACTACCAATTCCATTATCGCAA
The DNA here is from genome assembly GCF_000500325.1 of Leptinotarsa decemlineata. Taxonomy (NCBI): domain Eukaryota; kingdom Metazoa; phylum Arthropoda; class Insecta; order Coleoptera; family Chrysomelidae; genus Leptinotarsa; species Leptinotarsa decemlineata. Next base: position 8,536 of record NW_019295501.1, read on the forward strand.
ACCACCTTTTAGCAGAAGGAAATGAGCTCTATTACGACTATAATATGCTACATTTAAAAGAGAATATTTGGACTAGTAAGAAATCAATATTATTCAAAAAAACACTTTATTTTGAGATTTCCACTGAACAGTTTCACAAAAACTCAACAAGTGTTTCGCCATACAATGGCTTCTTCGGGCGTGTCTTTACTAATTAAATTACACATATTCAATGCTTCATCTATGTATTTTATAATTTAAAGTACCTAAATTTCAAATACTTGTGTTTTACCTAGTCAACTGATGTTTTATGTGTACCTGGGTTTGTAACGAATTGAATTACCTGAGCTTATGTACCAGTTTCCGCTTTTGAAAAAATATTCAGTAACGTTATTCAATTCTATTTGATCATTCAGTAGAATACCCGAATTCCTAAATCTGTTTAATTCTGAACATTCTAGAAGATTGACTTTCAAACTTTTCTCTTCTTAATCTAACACACTATATTCATTGTTGAACTCATGTCCCTCTGCTATGTGGAATTGGTCCTTTTATTTACAAAACTACTTCTATGTTCTTTAATTCTTTGCGAAAATGTTCTCCCTGTTTAGCCGATATAAAGTTTAGGGCAAGAGCCACAAGTCATCTTATATACTCCTGATCTATCTGACACCGAAGTTTTGTCTTTGATGTTTTCAGTAAATTTATTTATTTTTTACTTAGACTATTTGTTCTATAAGCTACGTCTACGCAGACGATATTATTGGTGGGTTCACCAAAATATGGCGGACGTTATCTTATCTTGAATTTGGGTAGACCTGGTCCATGGCTTGTTTTTGTAGTTTTTTGGAAAGAATGAAATCGATAATATCTACCTTATAACCGTTGTTGACAGTGATTTTTTTATCAAACTCAGCTCTCTCTCTGGAAATTACTTTCCGACAGTGGTACGACAATAGTCTGTGAAGCATACTATTAAATCAAGCTGCCTTATGCTGACAAGGGCGTGTGGGGGAATTACAGCAATGTCTGTATAAGATGGTTTGTGGGAAATTGCAAAATCATATTCATTATCAATTTTCGTGATAGTTGAGTCAAGGTAATTTATTGAATTATTTACCCCTCTTTCAGTCTGTATACTTCAAATTGTAAAATAGATATATAAATCATTGAATATGTAGAATTTACTTTGTAAAGACACGCCCGAAGAAGCCACTGAATGGCGAAACATGTGTTGCGTTTTTGTAAAACTGTTCAGTGAAAATCTCACAATAAAGTGTTTTTTGAAATAAAATTAAATTTGAAGTTACGGTGACGAATAGAAATCGGGGAATGCGGGGATTCCTTTCTCAACTGTACGTGAAACAGTCAAAAACAAACCTTATGAACGCAAGACGCAATGTTATACAGGATTACCAAAACATTTAGAGGTTCATCTAATGAAATCATTGAAAAAAACGATATACGACTGTCACAAAAGCAATGAGATTCCTACAACTGAAATCATAAGGAAGACATTGAATACTTTCGGTCATAACATGAGCTGCTGTGACAAAACCCTTCAGAATTGGATAAAAAACTAGGATTTAGATTTAAAATAAAAAACAAACATCAAGCAGTTATGAAATGCAGAAGAATAGTGGAATTGCGTAACAAATACTTAGAACAAATAACTAAATATGGACAAGAACAACGGCAACTTTCCTATTCGGACGAAACTTGCTATGACACTCACTACACAGTTACGAAAGGGTGGACTGATGGTTCGAGAATGTGTACGCCCAACATACCTGCAAACAAAGGATCGCGACCAATCATTGTGCATGGTTTGAGAAATTATGTGGAAAAAAACTTGAGGACTGCAATATTGACTATCAAGAACATGGAAGCTAATATTTCCGAGGATTGGTTTGAAAACACATTGATCCCAAATTTGGATGCCAATAGTGTAATAGTTCTTGACAATGCTTCCTATCATTCGCAACAGCTCATCAAAGTACCGAATAAAATTCGAGGAATTATGAAATATGAAGTTTTTTAATGGGTAACAATTTCTATTTTGAAGATTACTATACCAAAAAGCAACTACTTTTATGTGAAACGTCAAGATTACTCAAAGACAGAATCAGTTCACATGCAAGTGATAGTAGATTACGTCCTGAGAGATATACTCTCAGTAATCATGTCTCCAAAGAAGGTAATAAAATGAACTATAATTCAACTAAAATTTTATCAACTGAAAGAAATACATCTAAAAGATTGTTTTTGGAAATTTCATTTATATTACAATCAAATAATTGCCTTAATGGAAGATCAGACATTGATCACCTTAGTGAAATCTATGCCTTTTTATTAGACATTGACAAAAATTTACATGATTTCCAAACCAATAATAATTCTGGTTTTTCATTAATATAATTCATAACATTTCAATATTTTCTTTTTGAACAAATTTCCAACCGCCCTATGGCAGGGTTTTACTTTCATTTAACAACACCTCTTCACCTGTTGTCCTCAAGACAAACGAGGGTGTTGTCAATTAATTAACATATTTCATTTTTGGGTTTTTTCTCATTGAGTTACTTATAGAACAGCAGATGTTTCTAATCACACTTGCACCATAATGGTTCTCTTTTGTTCCGTAGTTTTATCATAGACAAACTAACACACTTTTTCAAACTGAATCACATGACAGCTATCATTGTCAATTGTTTTGTTTTGTTCTTCAACCACATGGCTTTTACCGGTAATCCATAATTTTGAAATAACGATTGTTAGTAAATTTTAATTCAATGATCTTCTTTCTATCCAGTGAGGAGTCAACCTCTTTTAATGTAGTGAATTGTTTATTGTATTGACATGTTTCAATTGTTCAAATGTAACATTCTTTTCGACACGGCCAACCTCACTAACAGTAAGTTTGAGACTTTTCATAATAATTTTTATATTGTATCACCATCATACAAATTTTGTAGCTTTTTCTTGAAGATGATAATAAATTTTATCGAAAAATTGAAATAACTTGTGTTATGAGAGTACACTGGCAAGTGTGATCTTGCCCAAACATCGTGATAATGTCAAAAACGAACGTATGTGGGATATAACAAAGCTGAGCTTTCCTAAATTATATACGTATACATACAATTCAGCAAAATTAAACATCAGTTGATGGTGTAAAATTTTGNAATGTTTGTAGAATTTAGTTTGTATTGAACTTGTCTGAAGAAGCTATTGTGAAGTGTTATTGTTTTGAAAACGGCTTAGGAAAATATCACATTAAAATATCACTTAAATGTGTTAAAAAATTATTTTTTATGTATTGCGTGTTTGCAGAACATCTGGTATCATGTATTAGATATCTTTAATATGAATGTTTACAATGATTTTTAAGTGCCCAGTTGACCAGTTTTCATTATCTTGTCAAATCGTGCTTCATAAATGGACAAATTATAATCCTGTAATCCTGTAATTTTTTTTATCATTCTTTTTATATTTCGATGTCGTATCAATCAACGTTACACATAAAAATCCTCATATACTTTATCATCAGTTTATCACCTGTACATTACGCGGAGGAACCATAATTTTCCGAGTATTCCACACATTTGCGGAGCGTGAATTCGCTTCTAGAGCGCATCCTCCAATTGAAACTTATTAGCACAATATTAAATGTTACCATATCCAATAATTCGTTCAGTAAGTAAGTGCCTGTTTTGATAGTCAAAAGTGTTATATTCTTCACTCCTACCGATCTCCTTGGAATTTTTTCATCGACAATTCGAGGTGAGCTAAAATTAGGATATCGCTAAATTTCTTTATTGGTTGCTAATGTTGCTAATGAGTACCATGGTGCACTATTGTGGACTAGTCGATGGTTATTTATACAAGTTTATTATTTTCTACTTGTTTCAAATTGTTGATATTCCTGTTTTTCATATAATATTCATATTTTGAAAAGTATTGAAGGAATAACGATATATTTAATTTAATGTAATATAAAAGCATTCAAAGAAACATATACTTGTTTAACTAATCATTAGCTGTTACATTTTTTATTAATTTTTTGATAAAGTCGTAACTCACAAAAATGTCACGGACTTTTCATACTAAATTCATAGATGTGCATAGGAGACCAGTAGCCCTATAACGTTTTACACTTTTTTCAGTTTCTCATGAGATAGATTTTTTCCTCCAGTTTGTATTCGAAAAAAATATCAGTGCTTTTTTTTATGACAAAACACAAGCATTATAGGAAAATCCTTCAGGCGCTCTATGAGCGGTGCCTGTGCGAAAGTAGTGATTCACATTGGATTTGAATCGCTGTAGATTGAATCCATTTGAACAAATATTCTCAGTAAGTTTATTCCACATAAACGCAGTTATTTAAATGAAAGAGTTCTTAGACAGTGAAGTTCGAGGTGTACCCTGTTCAACCTCCAAACGAAGAGCAGTCACAGTCCTATCGTGAAAGGGTTTATAAAAACAGACAAATCTCCAAACTTTCTTCGATATTCCAGACTATCAAGTTTCAAGTGATGTTTCCGTCTCCGATCAGGTAGATGGCTCTTTTCTGAATGGAATTGAACAGCTTCAGGGTATGCTTAGGGCTGAGCCCCATACATGAGAACAATACTCCAAAGAAGGTCTGATCTGAGTTTTATAAAGTATCAAAAGTGGCTGAGGTGTGTTCGGTTTTCTTGTTCGAAACCGTGTTCCAAGCTTTTGAGAAGCAGCCTTTACAATTTCAGCGACATGATTGTGCCAAGACATATTAGTGTCCATTTTAACCCCCCAACAAACTTATCAAAGCAGAAAGCGGAATTGTCTGTACTGACATTATTATATCCAGTTCGGAGACATTTTTCTTTTTGAAGAAAACCGATGCCTGGATTTTCGTGGCATTGAGTTGAATCTGGTTAGTATCACCCCAATTCGAAATCACCTTCAGATCCTCATTGAGATATACAACCTCCTGCTGCCGGTGAAGATGTCCTGGACACCAAATGGAATGACGTAACAAGTGTGCTGTCGTCAGCAAAGCAATATATTGGATTCTTGTTTTTGTCCAATAAGTCTTTGAAAAACAATAAAAAGGGAGTTGGAGACAATATAGATTCCTGGGGAACACCAGATTTTATGGTGAAAGTATTCGAGATATATCCATCAACGGCCACTTGCAGGCAACGTTATTTCAGGAATCTGAATTGCCATACACAAACATGATCTGACAAGCCATACCATCGCAGTTTTTCCAACAAACCCTCATGCTACATACGGTCAAAGGTCTTAGAAATATCGAGTGCAACAGTACTTGACTCTCTATGTTTCTTGATTGCGTTATTCCAAATATGGGTGACATACGATAGAAGGTCGCCTGTTGATCTGTGTTTCCAAAAGCCATATTGATGATCGCTCAAGATGTTGGAGCCTTCCAAATATTTGAGGATNGGACTAATTTAAAAATGATGGTCGAAACCGATTTTGCCAAATATGATGAATGGTTTAGATATAACAAGCTCACTCTCAACCTAAAAAAAACCAAATACCTACCATTCACTTCTCAATCATCATACTTACCTGACAGGGGGCCATTAAAATTCGGAAAAAATTGCGGAAATGCACTTTTTAAATTTTTTTCGAAAAAAAAAGTTTAATTTGACAAACACTGAACGTCAGTGGGTCGCAGTTGGCCGCATCATTTTAAGTTGAATTTAAAGTACAAACAAGTGCCGAAGTTAAACTTCATTGAAACTTTTCGAAAAAAAAGTTTCCCATATGGTGCGCACTTCAATGGTGACACTGTATAAGTGTTTTTTAGATGGCATTTTCCCGGATTCATTCAAAATCTCAAGAGTTTTGCCTTCACTGGAAAAATAAAATAACCTTGAAACTATAGACAACTTTCGCCCAATCTCAATAATCAACACGTTTTCTAAAATTATAGAAATTTTGCTCAAAGAAAGGTTAACACATTATTTTGAAAAGAATAACTTCCTCGCCAACACTCAATTTGATTTCTGCCAAAACAAATCTACAATAAGGGCACTAGTGAAGGTCGTGGAGAACATTGTCGATGGCCTTGACAAAAAGCAACATTTCATCTTTTCTATGTGCGATTTATCCAAGGCGTTCGACTGTATCTCACACGACCTACTGTTAGAAAAGTTATCTAAAATTGATGTCATCGTATCTAACAAATAGGCAACAACTGGTCAAAATGAAAAATACTACATCCGAGCTCAGGATAGTGAAACATTGAGTTCTACAGGGATCGTTCCTTGGTCCTTTGCATTTTATCATTTACATGAATGACATTTTTCAGCATATGCTACAGGATACAGCCACCATTCTTTTCGCTGACGATACGTCACTTATCAATAGTTCGTTAGATTTTTATAGCCTCAAAATTCTTGCTGACAATTCGATTGACCTTGCTAGAAATTGGTTTTCTGCAATTTCCCTACAACTAAATGGTGAAAAAAACGCAACAACTGATTATATCCAGTAACGAAAAAACAGATTTTAGACAGATTTAAACAATGAATACACACCAGGAGGACACTGTAAACTTCTTAGAATTACAATCGATGACACTCCCAGCTGGCACTATCATACTCAAAAACTGAACAGCGAGCTTTCCAGTACAATATTTCTCTTAAGAAGATTGGGATATGTTGTATGTCCCGAATCACTCAGGTAAATATATTTCGCTTTGTTTCACTCGCGTATTAGCTATGGAACCATTCTATGGGGAAATTCCAGCAATGCGCCAAACATCTTCAGATCACAGAAGAAAGCAATTCGTCTTCTGGCTGGAGTCGGACTGAGTCCCCTCATTACTGACATGAAAATAATGACACTACCATGCATTTACATATATTAAACCCGTTGTGACATACACTCAAACAAAGGAAACTATACTGTTTCGTCAGATCTTCACAAATACGACACGAGATCAGCAAACCAAATAGCACTAAAACGTTTCAGGCTAAATAAGTCGAAGTCAAATTCCCTCAATTTGAAACTTTATAACAAGTTGAGCTCACAAGTACGTTCCCTGAATGATAGACATTTTAAGGATAGTGTGAAATGTCTACTCATAAAAAATTGTTTTTAGAGTGTAGAAGAATTTTCGAATTATTCTTTTTAATGTAATTAAAAAAAAAGTTTTTGTGAATGACCCGATTGTTTTTACATTTTTACATATTGTCTCTCAATATTTTTTGTACTATGTGACGTGCTGTAAACCACTGTGTGAAATAGCCAATAAAGTCTATCTATCTA
>NW_019295502.1:0-12962 GCF_000500325.1 Leptinotarsa decemlineata
CGTTAGTAAACTAATGAACTGGGTGTCTGCTATAGGTAGACAGGTTCAGAAAAAATATTTCATTCACGGTTATTCAACTGTTTATTTGTCCCATATAGTATACAAGTTTTCACTTGGAGCTATTCAAATCTTAATAATCATAATCGATTTCTTTTCTCGGTGTGGAACGAATTTTCTCGAATTCAAGAAAAAGTCAGACTTTCTGGTAACAAGTTGTTTTTAGTTCCTGAAAGAGTATGAAAATAATATTTTTGTGTAACGTGTGTTGTAAATGATATAAATGATATTATATAAAATATATTTTGTGAAATGTGACGTGTCATATAAAAATTCATGTATCAGTTAGTAACTGATTTTTTTTGACACTGTTGATGATGATACGCAATATGTTACTTCGGTTGGTTGACTTCACGAAAAAAATGCTCTATCTACGATATGAGAATATATAGACCCCGCCGTTAGTGACGATGTTATTAGTAGAGTAATAAGGTACAAAAGCTACGAATGTGGTCAGTGATCCATGATGAGGCATTACTGTAGATACTTTGTACTATGGTAGGTTGATGGTTCTCGGAGTTGGGCATGTGAAGAAACATCTAGAATCAGGTATAGTACATACAAGGTTGGGGATGAAGGATATCGATAATGTTTGAACCACAAGGTGATGTTGCGAACCGAATGACACGACGTTAAATAAAACTTGGAGGATTTTGAAACTATGTTTCAAACCACAAGATATAGGTTGAATTAAACGAAGGAATAATATATGATATACAGCGTGACTCACGGTCGATGGTAGGTTAGACGTTTCTGGAAAACGCAAAGCATGTTTTTTCTGAAAATTTTACCTTTCATATTTCCTTACCTGTTCTATTGATCTAAAGTATTTTCAGCATTGCGGCGTTGCCACTTCCATCAAAAAGTCCTAGCAACTTTATTTTTCTCAATGGAACACCCCATATATTAATACATTTTTCGAATCGGTCTGGTATTTCAATACTTTTTTGTCAATAATGTCCTATACCTATCTCTATCTGTTTTTCGAGATGAAAAATAAATTGTGCTAAATATGGTCCAAAACATAGCCTTAATTGAAATTAAGTACATCAGTACTCTCAATTCATGAAAAGTTGATATTTTGATGATAGTATTCAGCACAATTTATTTATTATCTCGAAAACAAAAAATAGCTGACTGGCTTGAGTGTAGATTTTCAGTTGCATCATTATAAACCACTCATAAAAACGTCTTGCGAAACGAAATGAAATGAGTTATGTAATTACTATCCACCAGTCAAGTTCAACATAATATTGAATACTTTTTTGTAACTCAAGAGATGTCGATCGTTTGCAGATTGAAAATGAATTGAAAGGCAAAACAGCAAAATCAATAAATTCTCGTAGCCCTTCAATTGGGAATAAATCAAATCATTGTTTAATCAACTATTTGATGATAATCGTGATTTAGCTTCTTCATTCATTTAAAAATTACTATCCAAGTGCCCAATGAGTCCCCTACTTATTTTTATCAACACTCGCAGCGCGAAAATATATAAAGCATTTCAAAAACAACCGCTCACCCTCAAAGAAAAGAAAGTTGAGCAAAATTTATTTGAAATCACGACACAATACCCTTCAAGCACGTTTAGAAAACATTGTTGAACACATAGTGAGAGCAGGACATCCAGACTCCATGTTCAAAGCTTTCACGAGAAATAAAAACGAATTATAATAGGCATTTCAAATGTGATGAAGACTGTCTTAGTCACAGACATCTTCTGATAACGTTAACTCGGTTAGCGAAATGCGCGTTGTTATGTGAAATATTTCTGTTTGTTGAATGGTATATGCTATATGCAAAGCATGATGATGTCTAGAGTTTTTCAACTGAACTAATTCATCTGAACTCTGTGTCTCCATTTATAGGGATGGATGCGTTCATTTACCTAGTAATTAAAGATTACCAACAATATGAAGATTCGTTTTATCTCCTCACAAAAGCAAACAGACAGTGTGCAGAAGCAAAACTCAGCACATGGCAATATAAGGTATAATAACAGAGGCAGGAGAGACAGCTCAGGGTAATAGGACCAAAACAGGTAATCGAGCCAACACAGGTAGTGGCAGCAACACAGGTAAATGAGAGCATCCATTCCTATAAATCAGGACACAGAGTTTGAATGAATCAGTCTAGTTGAAAAACTCCAGACACCATCAGAAGATGGCAGATGATACTTTGCCGAAACGTTGTGAAAACAATTCTTATAAGAATAAAAAACACAGAACACGAAGAGAAACCCGAATAGGCGACACTTATTTGAATCCTTGGCAGATGTAATCAGCTAAATGATCAAATCGATGTAGTTTATCTACTCACCAATTTTTAAATTAGCATATCCACATTGTCACAGATACTCAACTAAGTTGAGGACCTCTGTTATTACCTACAGTAGATATATGAGAGGTAATATTTTGATTCATTTTCAGTTTATTGTAATTGTTTGAAAATGTTCTCAAAGGACGAAACTGCACTAACGTTAGTTACAAATAAAAGTGATAAAAAACATAGAAATTTTATGTCTCATTTTTCATGATGATCTCCGACCACCTAATGACGGCTACTAGTATCAATTCACATATGATACAAATAATTGAGTGAAATAGTATTGACTGAAAATTTATTGGAGTTTCATCATCAAGATCAAGAAACAATTTGTTGATAGTTAAAATGATTCTAGAGGTTTTTTTATATTTAGATCTTTGAACATTCTTTGCTGAATCCGAATTATCGGATTCACTCTCCTGTATTTTCAAATAGTTGAAAATTTTGTTGACTGGTTTTAAATATCATACTTTGCGGAATCAGGCACAGCTACCTACTCACCATTACGAAACTTGCCAGAAAAATCATTATATAGTACCTCACATGGCTAAATCGTTTGGTCAAAGGTCATACAGATACATTGCGCCTAAAGTATATAATTCTATTTGCAAATTAATAACCGACATCAAAAACATTTTTACTTTCTAGAAAGAATTGAAAAAATACATTCTGAAAATGCCTAGAATAGTAGTCACTGAAATAATCGAAGAAATTTACAATGTACTACTACAGAACTAATAAAGTGTGTTAACATAATACAATATTATAAACGGAAACTTAGTAAAGTACTATGACTTTTTCCAGGATAAATATCGAATCAATATTTTTACCAAATAAAACATGCAAAATTGAAGAATAATTTGTGAAAATTACATAGCATATGTAAACCTACCATATCAAAATAGAAATAATACTGGGCTTTAGGATTTATGCGTTAAACATCACGAAAAATAATGATTCCTTAATATATACCGTGAAATTTACAGAATGCATCACGAAATTTTACTCACATTTTTTGCAGTGTACATCGAAGAGCAGCTTCGTATCTGGTAAGAGGGTAAGGGTAAGAGATTCTAGCTTACTGAAGTCTCGACCACTCACAAGCAAAACTGCAACTATTTTTCCTTATTATAGACAGAAACAATGTTCATGTCTTCAATTTTGTTAGTACTCACACATTTTTCATTTTTCTTCATCAGTTAAATGGTAAGACCTCGTTCGTCCTTATATAGCTCGCACTTCTGAGAGTTGTAGTTCTTATGGGGGCGACAGCTGATTAACGGAAAAACAGGTTTCAAACAGGTTTTTTAAACAGTTAATCAATTACTTCGATGTAGATTCCTTGCAATCTTTGAAAAATAAAACTATGTGTAAATCTATCTTATACACTGTTCAGACACGTTTTATCTTTTTTTGAGTTTGAGTAACAAATATCCAAACTTCAATATTCCTATTATTAACGAGAAACAAGATCAGAAGAGATTCAATAAAGTACAGTCGTTAGAGAGACAATGGACAATATGTGAAAAATTATGAGTGACCGATTTGCAGAAAGTAATTTGGTTTGGTAACTACTATAATATTTTCTCAATATACCATGCCAAACGAACTTTCTTGATGAAAATATTTCAATATGTAATTTCAAGCAGAGTCGAGAATATCGCATCAAAAGTCTTTCCATGTGCCGGTCACTGCATCATTCAGATTACAAATGAATCCACACTTCATTTTTTTGCATTTGTTGATGTTAATTCTATTTTCGTCGAAGTTATCGCTCATGTTTCACAATGAAATCGACAGGAAATTGACAATGGAATTGATCAACTGACTGAGCAAATGTAATATTTCCAGCCAAACCGATATTTTCTTCATCCCGTGGAATATTCATGAATTAACGATGGCTTAAATATATAGTTATTGATCCACCGTTTCCTTGTAATACGAGAGATTAGCGTAGTAAATTTATAATTAGATAGGTGGAACAGAAACGGTTCGATGTTGAGGCGTCCAGGTGGTACAGTGAAAAACAATTTGTTACTGCAACAAAAGTCGCAATGAACTTTCGGAAGACGGATACGCTTCAAATTCTTCGAACTCTACTTTGACGTGAATCTGAGCCACTGGTCGTTGGTGAATTAATATATATTTCCGAGTTGAAGAACTGTCAATTGAGTTTTATTGAGTCCTTCAGTGAACCAAAATAATGATTCCACTTCGTGAATTGTCAGTTTTAATGAAACTTTAAAGTTGGTCAATAATTCCTGTCGACTAAGCTATTAGGGAAGAACAAATTTGAAGAAAACTGGTTGACAAAGTTTCTTAGCTGGTTCAGCGCTGATGTCCACCGGTGGACAATGACAAATATCATTTCTGGGACTGTTTTTTTATTAGAGGAGGAAATATTTTCCGTCAATGATGAAAATATTAATGAGTAGTTTTGCGGTATATAGACAGATATTCACCAAATTCACATTCATGACTGCAACTACCTGGGATAAAACGTCCCAGACCTGAGGGAAAATACGCGTTTTTCTTGTTCAGAATTGGCTTTATCCATCATAGTAATCTCCACCAAGAGCCTCATAATGATTTCAGCGCCGCTCTAACATTTCAATATTACTTTAGTAGAATGATTTATTTTTGCCTCAAAATTGGCCATAATTTATGCATTCGAAGAAAATGTCTTAACGATAAGCATTTTTTTGAGGTCTGTAAACATCAAGTAGTCGCTGAGAGCCAAATCTAACGAATATGATATATGTGGGAGCTATTCGAAGTGAATTTAATGCAATTTTACCATATTTTTCATTGGTTTGTGACAGTGTGCATTATCTTGATGTGGCAGCAATTTGTTTTTTTTTTCGAATAAGGTCAGTTTTTCGTAATTCCGGCCTTGAAAACGCAATATAATATTCACTGTTGATGGTATTTTCCCTTCTCAAGATATTCCATGGATGTTACACCACGCACATCCCAAAATACTGAGGCCATAACCTTTTTAGCCGATTGTTGTACTTTTAGGCACTTTGGACGACATTCTCCAGTTGCTCTCCACTCAGATGAAGAGCGTTCTGATTCCGGAGTGAAGTGATCGATCCATGTTTCATCCTTTGTCACATATCAACGTGAACATTTCAGTTGGGTATGTTTAAATAAGGGCAAACACTGCTCAGAATCATCAAGACGTTCTTGTTTTTTTATATTTCCTGGCGTTACTGCCTCATTTGGACGTCCACTGCGTTCTGCATCATCGGTGTCTCTACGAAAGGAGGATTCCTTATGAAACTATTCAAGCCATTGCTTCATTGAACGATATTTTTTTTCCATTGAGAAGCAGTGTAAAATTGAAACACGAAATCGTTTTTGATCCATTGTTTTGAAAATAACAAAAGTAGTATCACTCTCAGCACAATAACTCACAAACTTATGAGTTGAATATCATGAAATCACAACACTCTTTTTAAAAAGTTACTAACTAAAAAAGCGGTGAATACAATAATACTAGCGCCGTCTATGTGCTAGGTCCGCTACTTTTCAGGTCATGTAGCAGTCTGTCGTTTTTTTATGTATCGTTTCATTGGCTATTTTCTTTACATTATTCGATGTTACTTTTGTTGGTTTTAAATATTTTTTTGTGGCCACCGGCAGGCATGTGGTTCCAGGAGATAATTTTGCTGCTGGAGATGAATGATCACCCGTGGACATGTGGTCTCAAAAAGTTACTTGCTGCTGGCAACTGAATGACCACCCCAGGACAGTTTTTTTTAAGGATAGTTTATTCTTTGTTGACACCCGAGGACTCGCTTTTTTTGGTTTTTTGGTATTTTCCTGTTTGTTCACAGATATAAATTGAGAAATGACTCTACGTGGACTCACTGATGAATAGCTAGCAGCGGTAGATGTATTTATTTGATGATTATGCAATTGAATGAACAACAAAATATTCAAAATTCCTTGGAACACAACTTAGAACAATAAATTGTCTATCAATAATTACATCGAATACTTGTGCACTTCTCTGAAAATAACATATTTGGTACGCAATAAAATTGTTTCAAGACATACTCTCCTCAATATTTACTGAGTTTAATATAAATATAACCATTTGGGTCACTTCATCAAACCTATATCATTAATAACTCACCTGTCCAAACTTTTCGAAAAGTTATTAAAAAACAGATTGATATCTTATCTTGAAAAATACCGTATTATCTCGAATCACCAATTTGGCTTCAAGAAGAATACATCCACAGAAGACGCAATTCATGAACTGACCAAAAAAATCAACAGTGCTGTTAGTGAGAATAAAGCATGCTTATGCCTATTCATAGATTTGTCGAAAGCTTTCGACACTGTTAGCCATCCCTTACTCTTGCATTCTCTAGAAGACATTGGCGTCCGATGAAATTCACTGAAATTATTCGAAAGTTATCTCTCAAAGAGAAAGCAAGTAGTAAGAATTGACAACATACTGAGTACTGAAGAAAATACCGAGTATGGTATACCACAAGGAACCGTACTAGGTCCTATTCTTTTTAGTATATATATAAATGATTTATTTGCACTATAGAGTGGTGGGGATATTATAGGATTTGCTGATGACACAGCCATATTATATGAAGACGAGAGCTGGATTCCTCTTAAGGAAAAAGCAGAAAAAGGCCTAATCGTATTGAAACCTGGTTAGAACACAAACTCCTCACAGTAAATTTAGAACAAACGAATTACATGACATTCACGTGCAACAAATCAAAACACATTCCCTTTAACAATTTAGAGGTCAACATTCAAGGTCTACCCATCAAAATTCAATCAGCGCCCAAATATTTGGGCGCCTTCTTCGATTGTCATTTAAAGTGGAATCACCATATCACTTATATTATTTAAAAACTACAAACAATATTATACAAATTCAAATATTTGAAATAAATACTGAAATATGACCAGCTGTCAAAAAACAACAGATATCCTTCAGACCAGCTTTTTAGTAAAAGTTATATCCTTGATCCAAGGCAATTGTACTATCTAAAAACTGGTTTTAAATATCATACTTTGCGGAATCAGGCACAGCTACCTACTAACCATTACGAAACTTGCCAGAAAAATCATTATATAGTACCTCACATGGCTAAATCGTTTGGTCAAAGTTCATACAGATACATTGCGCCTAAAGTATATAATTCTATTCCCAAATTAATAACCGACATCATAAACATTTTTACTTTCTAGAAAGAATAAAAAAATACATTCTGAAAATGCCTAGAATAGTAGTCACTGAAATAATCGAAGAAAAATGAAAATTGAAAACCTTTTAAATACCGATGTATCACTGAAGATGAGATAAAGACTAACGAATTGCGAGAAACAAAAGTCCTAAGACACCTATCTCCAGGCTGCATTCATTTCTCCAAGTGGAAGTTGATCACCGCAATATGTGAAATTTTCGATCAGTAAATTTGAAATGAATGCTCACCTGCGAAAAAAATACTGAAGTTGTAAATGCCGTCCACTGTCACACTTCCCCAAGCTCTTTTTCATCTGTACATTAGTTATTTTTTTCTTCACAAGATGGAAAAAAGTTGTGAATAATTTTTTTACATTCATTCTGTTTATGAAAAATATATAACAATAATTTCCCAAAATTACTCCATAACATGGTCTATGAAAAGGGATTGGGAATCGGAAAAAATTAAAGGTAACTTGATGAAAAATAGCTGACTGGCTTGAGTGTAGATTTTCAGTTGCATCATTATAAACCACTCATAAAAACGTCTTGCGAAATGAAATGAGTTATGTAATTACTATCCACCAGTCAAGTTCAACATAATATTGTTGTAACTCAAGAGATGTCGATCGTTTGCAGATTGAAAATGAATTGAAAGGCAAAACAGCAAAATCAATAAATTCTCGTAGCCCTTCAATTGGGAATAAATCAAATCATTGTTTAATCAACTATTTGATGATAATCGTGATTTAGCTTCTTCATTCATTTAAAAATTACTATCCAAGTGCCCAATGAGTCCCCTACTTATTTTTATCAACACTCGCAGCGCGAAAATATATAAAGCATTTCAAAAACAACCGCTCACCCTCAAAGAAAAGAAANTTAACAATACCCTAGCGATGCGACGTCTCAGTTTCGAAAGTCCTCAACTTTCAGCAGTAGTCAAGTCTTCATCACGGTAGTGTGTGTGAAGTCGTTCTAAGAGGGAAAATGCATCCCCTGGGACTTATTTGCTCTTATAACCGCACGGTTCACCCTACTATGGGCATAGACGCCAACTTTCATGGAAGGAATATCCAACTTTCAATATGCCCTAACGACGTCATTTTACCTAAGAAAGAAACTGAAAGAGAGGTTCCAGAAATGTATAGTCTCGTATGAAGTCGTTCACCTGAAAGATTTCATTTTATTTGCCCCTGATGTATTCTACTTCTGTTGGTGCATTCGTCTATTCAAACAAGAATATGATTTGTTTCACTTACTTACTGGAGGAATCACTTCATTTGCCTCATGTGAAATGAACAGACATATTTTCAATTTGACATGCATACAGTTTGTGCCTGATGAAATAATTCCGATACTAAATAAATGTTCTCCAAAAAAATAATAATAAGGAAAATAATATGACTTTATTCAAAATATATGATACAATTGAAATATACTAAAAGAGAAAAAAAACAACTTTCAGTTTGAAGGTGAATTGGCAAAGTATCAGCGAAAGCTGTTTCTCAACTCCTCGAAATGGCAATAATTGGACAAAAACAAAAAAAACTTGTTGAAAGTGGTACTGTGATGACAAGATCAAAAAATCAGTTAACGCAACCGCTGTAGAAAATTCCTTTTCGTATTGGGAAGGTCGGGAACGGACAAGAGACTAGACTAGACAGTTGAGTAAGTCCTTGGTCTTTATTGTTGGGTGCATTATACTAGGGACAGTGGGTAGAGATAGAAGATTTGTGTTTGAGGATGACTGAAACTGAACTGTTCCTTCTAATAAATTTACTAATTGATGATATATCCAAACTCATTTTGTGCTCGTGGGTAGATGCAGTGTTCTAAGTTTCTCAACTTTCACCCATTCTGATTCTTGCATGACTGAAGGTACATGGTCATATTTTTGGATATCAAACGTAGACAGCTATTCCAAATATACTGCAGCCGAAGAGCATTCGATTGTCTTGAAGCAGGTCCATGGATACAGTCGCAATAAGAATTTTTTGACATGAGCAGGGACTCGCACAGACTCAGTTTCAAGTTTGTTTTGAGCAAATCACGATTTGGAAACAGCTGCTTGAGGACGTTATGACTCAAATGGAATCTAGTTTTCCTGTGTTTCCGTTCTTATTTCGAATGGATGTTTCAAATTTGGTATACTGATTTGTAAGTTCGATGAATATGTCAAATCTATCCACCCGTCAATAAAATGTATCACTGAGAGGGGGGTAAATAATTCAATAAATCACCTTGACTCAACCATTACAAAAAATAACAATGAATATGAATTTGCAATTTTCCACAAACCATCTTACATGAACATTATCATACATATTCCCTCTACACACCCTTTCCAGCATAAAGTTGATGCATTCGATGGTATTTTTCATAGACTATTGAATATTCCACTGTCTGAGAGTAATTTCCAGAGAGAGCTGAGTTCGATCAAACAGATCAAACAAAAAATACAAAAGCAAGCCATGGATCAGGTCTATCTACCCAAATTCAAAATGCGATAACGTAATGCGATAAGACATTATCATTTTTGGCTGAAACAACTAATAATATTGTCCGTTTTTGTAATAAAAAATGCGTAAACTTAGCTCACAGAACGAAAAATAGTCCAAATAATAGTCTGAGTGCATTTATCAAAAACAATAAATGCAAAACTTCGGTATCGGATAGATCAGGACTATATGAGCTGACTTGTGGCTCTTGCCCAAAACTGATTATTTGCCAAACAGGGAGAACATTTTCCAAAGAATTAAAAAGAACATATGTATTTTTGTAAAGAGAAAGACCAATTCCACATTTGCAAACGAACTTTTAGCAGAAGGACACAATTTCAGTCATGAATACGACAGTTCAATCTTCTCGGAAAGTTTTCAAAATTTCAATAACGAAAATGTTGAGAAAGCTCAAGTCCCAAATATGTGTTGAATATACAACAATATTATTGAAGGGAACCGAAAACCGATATTTCATAACACAAGTTTCATTTCAATTCGTTTGAGAATGATAAATACTGAAAAGAGGCTAAAGTTGGTTACTTTTTCAAATCGTTTGATATCTTGATAGAGTTTTTCAACACACTGATCTCATTTCAGATTATCAGACACGTACAGTTTTAAAAACAATAAACCCTTCTCAAATACAAACTTGGTCTAAGGAACAAAACGAAATAGTCAAAAAGTTTTTCGCAAAACACATTGAAGAAAAAAATGCTCCGAAAGAAAAGAAGTGGTAGAATTGAATTGAGTTCTTGTTTGTATCTAAAATATAAGGAAAAAAATATTCATCATTATTTGAGAATATAAACTGGGCTGCAATTAAAGAATAAGTTTACAATTGTTATAGAAAGATGAAATGATATTAATATTTTTCATTTGATATTTTTCAACCCACGTTGTAGTTTCATTTCATTGGAAATTATGTTATTTCTTCATACTACGTGTGCATTAGTTTATTGAACAATTATTGTCAGCAGTTCTCAAATCGAAGAATACTCCATTCAAATAAATGTTGATTCAACCTGAAATATTTCAAGTCTTTTTTACTTTGGTTGAAATGTCTGCTGCAAGTTATAATCGACGATAATATGACGTATTTATCGTCATGAACAGTCAACATAATAAAAAAAACCATTGAAGAATCTTATAAAATCCCCACCGTTAATAAGTTTCAATCACCACTTTATTATGTTCAATCTGAACAACATCATACCTCCAAAAACTGAAAGCGAGTTTTTGTAAAAACTATTGCCAAGAAAAACAAAATTGAAACTTATAACTAATATCTGTTTTACAAATTATATTTTACCTTATGTTGGTCATTCAGAAGTTCGTTACTGACATGTCATAGAAAATATACTTCGTGTGATTCTTACCTGTTTTTTGAACTAAGTTATAAAATCCGTAGTGGTGCTGCCGATTTTGTATAGAATTTATTGAAAGAGGTAGACGTTCTAAATATCCACTATTCATTTTTCAATAAATTCATTACCAAATCATTCATTATATTTTAGATTTTTTGTTTGTGATATAAATGTCATTTCTCATTTATTCATATATACTCAGTCATATTTCGATTATTTTTGTGCCGGCAGTTTTTCAAATCTGCGCTATTTCGGTTAAGGCTTCCATACCAAATCATTTGAATTTGAAAACATAACTAGCGACAAACAGCAAAACTATATTGATACTTTCAATTCTTAAAATACCCAAATTTTTGCATACAAGATAGCGCAAAAATAATAGATGCTTCGACAAGGTAAATGGAATAACGCACTATAAGTTTGTTTGAAAGTGATTGACAATGTTTCGTGTTGAATTTCATCAGTTCGGACTTCCATTGTTTGATATATAAAATGATTTGAAATCCCTGAAGGCTATAAAACCTGAAATGAAATGATAGTGAAGTAATTAACTAGTACGGAAACAGTACATTTCCGCACGCGACACAGTTATCCGAAAAATCTGATTTCGGGTAAGTAGTCGATAGTGGGAAAGTATGAGTTCAGATCAAGCATTTTTCTACAAGTGAAAATGTTATGAAGCGCTGAAAAAACTTCTTTATGCGGAACAATTCCTGATCTGAATTGTTGGTGAATTAAGTGTGATCCACGTTCACACACGCTTGTATATAAAAACATACAAAACACGAACTTTTTCACAAAAAAAATCCATCTCTATTATCGGATTTCTATTACAATATTACTCATCATTAAATGCAAATGCGGCGTTGCCCGATTGTGGGCTGACCAACATGCTATCCATTGAAAGTGTTCGTAGAAACCTGGGCTCACAAATACACTATTCACATCAGGTGTATACTATTGCACAGCCGCGCCACCTGACGAAATTTTTTGAAAGTAGATGGTGTATCAGCTATGTGTATATGGTGTGAGTACGCGTTGTATATTATGTTATCGAAGGTTATCGAGTGTTTTGATATAGATAAGGAAGTAATTAATCGGACATAGCACACAAGAAAGTGGCAAACCATAGATACGTGTTTTGGGCTTTTGGCCCATCATCAGTATGGTGCAGCCAAGTGTAAGGATGGGCAACACTTGGTTACAAGAAAAAAGGAATACAAATGCACGGACTACCAGCAGGAGCAGGTTGCAGTCAATAGTTAAGCTACTACAAAGAAAACTGTTTGTTATACAGGGTGTCCCTGGACTTCCTCTTTTCCTCTCGGGAATATATAGATGGGGTCAAAATATCACCAGTACTTCATATAACTTTTTTTCCTAAAATCCTTCGTTACCAAGTAACGGGCCCTCGAAGTTACAAAATGAAAAAATTTTTTCTTTGATAACTTTTCAAGTGAATATTCAAAATCATCCAAATTTTGGTAA
>NW_019295503.1:0-12499 GCF_000500325.1 Leptinotarsa decemlineata
AGTAATCAAATGAGTCTTTAACTCTCTCTGATCACATTTTGCGTTTTTCTACTCGAAACCAGATCCCACAAGCGAACCATTCGTGATGAAACACTACTTACCGTTGTTCCGTTATCCCATCAGTGATGCTCGGATGAATCACAAATAAATTATTGTCCTAAAAAAAAAAGATTGAGTGAGGAAAGGATGGTCAGCAGACGATATCAATCATGAACGAAGCTCTAAAAGACAATCCTTTGCAATACCTTGATTTGTCAGTGATCACTGAACGAAATTCGTCCACTTTCTTTTCATACAACTTTTTTCGCAGAAAAACTGGTCGAAACCAGACCCTAAACAAAAAGCATACATGATTCGATACCAAACAGTGCTCTTCCAATCCAGCATAGTTCTCATCAATGATACTAGGCCTGCCCAGGTTTGTCTTTTAAGTACAGTTGAGCCCAGCAATGAATTCTTGGTGAGGCCGCGAACCACTGATTAGACGTATTATGACTGGTCGAAACAGCGATCTCTAATATTCAACCATGTGAAACCAATTCTTCGTTTTCGGCCCATGTAGTTGCCACAATGGATACACAAAATAAGTAATCATTAGAAGTTCTCAGGAACAGCTCCGAAACCTTTTGAAAAAGGTCAAAATATGAATTTGATAAAACAAAAACCAACTGGGTTTTGAACCTGATTCTTCTGTGTTATAGACAAAAACCTTCACCAACTACGCAATCGGAGTCATCAAGCAGAATGACACCCAAATCACATCTCAATTCAGTCTATCGTGCTGTTACTGCGGATGTTAACTGTAATGAACGTAACAAGTTAATTACAGTTAACATTCGATTGCAGATGCTACAAATGCAATATGCATAAAAACCGAAGAAAGGATGTGGAGTGTAATCCAGATCACTGAGCCTAAGGATTAAGTAGGGAATTGGAATAAATACCAGAGTGGTCCAAACAGATTTGGCTGGTATCTCAATCGCCACAGATGAAATAACCAGGAAAAAAAATTCTGGTAAAAACATAACAATCTGCACTGATAGCAGACAAGCCCTATTAGCCTTAAACAAACAACGTGTTACCTCAGGGCTAGTAATAAAGTGCCACCAAGATTTAGCCAAAGCCTCGGTAGATAACATTATCCTGAGGTGGGTGAAATAGAACGACAGGAGTAAAGGTAATCGTATTGCCGACTCTTTAGCAAAGGAAGCCGCTGGACTTTGAATTTTAGGACCCAGTGGCACCTACGGCCTGATGACTTCGACAATTGTTGAACTAGCCAAATGTTACACCCATGCTCAATCCCTAAAGAGATGGGATTGAATCAAAGGATGCAATCTTGCCAGGTTCACCCTGGACGACACTGTGAACCTGGCGCCAAAGAAATATCTGGCGATGATCAGAAAAAATCTACGCTCAACAGTAGGATTTCAACTAAGGAAACACCTCCATAGTATGGGGCTAGTGGACACACCTCTATGCAAGATGTGTGAACAGGAAGATGAGACTGTCAGGCATGTTCTAGGCGAGTGTCCGGGGTTATCGTCAATAAGAGAGTGTGTGTTCGGCGAGTCTTGGCCTACACCTGCGGATATAAAGGAGATGTCTCCCAGTGACCTGTCCACCCAGGATCTCCATATGAAATATTTTTAATATGTCCATAGGAGACAGATCAGGGTAACGTACTGGTCATGGTACGGGCAATTATTGGCAGTCCCATATCCAAGTTCCCGCATATCCACGGTCCCGTAATTATGAGGCTTTGCTCCATCCTGTTGGTACCACATATTTTCCGCATCTTCATTCAATGCATTGTTCACTGCAATCCTCACAACATTTTATAGTGTGTTACGGTATCCTTCACCATTCAAATTTTTTCATAGATGTACAAACACAGATTCCTATTGTCCGTTGTAGTACTACAAACGTTCTGATTTTTCATCAACAACCATTAACAAAACACAATTGTACGATGCGAATCCATGTTTTTCAGATGATGTTCAAACAGTTTCCATTTATGCTTTTTCAAAATTTGGTGAACGGTTCTAGATTTTACTGGTAGCTTATTCTCACAATCTTTCAGAGACGCATTCGGATGAACGGCAAAATATCCAAATACATCTATTTCTAGATCTTCATTAAGCATCAGAGGATTTCGTTTGGTTATTTTCGAAAGAGTTGATTCATGACGCAAACAATTTTTCAACAGCCTTTTTACCATATTGTGATTTGGTTTGAGTTTTTCCAGATACCTTTCGGCAAATAATCTGCATGTCCGATCGATAATTCGAATACATTCACCATAAGTCATAATCAAATTGAAAAAATCTTCCTTCGTATTCATAAAATATTGATAGATGATTATACAAATCACAATAAATTAACAATAACCTTAATTTGTTTCCATTGCGTTTCTATTGTTTTAAACGGTAAACAAACTCAAAAACGACAAAAAGAAAATTTCATCTGATACGTTAGATGCCAATGAAATGCCTGGAAGTTAACAGAAATGTCTTTGAACATATTTTGGAATAGTTTTTATATTTTGCGTTGATAACTGATACCATATAAAGTGGAGATATATGAAAAAAAATTTTTGAGTGCCAATGTGCGAACATTTATTGAACTGTATTGAATTGTACAAGAAAATAAAATTGTGAATATTGCACGGATAAGAAGGAAAAAAAAAGCGAAGTAAATTAATTGAAGCCTGCTTAGTAGCGTTCAGTGAATCGAACACGACGACCTGAGCACGTCCTGAGGCAGGTGGTGATGCTGGTTCCTCTTGCAATGGAGCTCGATTATCTCCTGGAGCGACAGGAATAAAGTCGTCGTCGTCAAGGGCAGTGGTAGTTTCAGGTGCAGCTATATTCTCGAATATGATGTAGGCTGGTTTGAGGCGATCGATGGTAACTGGAACTTTTCTGCCTGGTATCTCGAGCGTGACGTGTTTTTCGACTCGGGAAACAACTTCGTAGGGACCATCGTACGACAGCTAGAGCGGTTCTCTTGAAGCGTCGTGCCTGACGAATACGTGCGTGACGGTAGCAAAATCTAAGAGTTTTTGCTCGTCGTGCCTGGTGCCCCTGATTGGCCTCAGCGCCTGTAAATGCTGGCGCAGCTCACGAATAAATTCAGCTGAGTCATCTATGTCCCTGGTGGAAATGGACGCCAGAAACTTGCTAGGAAGACAGAGTGGCTCACCGTACACCATCTCTGCACCAATGGCCTGAAAATGTTCCTTCCAGGCCGCACAAATAGAGGCTTTCATCTGTCGGTGGAGTCGCTCGACCATACCATTGGCTGAAGAATGGTACGCCGTCGTCCGCAGGTGGTCGGTGCCCATTAGTTTGTTGAGGAAACAGAATAGGTGAAACTCAAATTGTCTACCCTGGTCCATGGTCACGCGGAGCGGAACGCCCTAATGTGCGACCCAGGTGGAGTAGAGGTCCTGAAGGGGTATTGCTTCTGGCCATCGCGAAAAGCGATCGACGCAGTTGAAAAAATACATATCCCTCTTAGTACGGCATGATGATAAGGTCGATGTGAACATGCTCGAACCGTCTAGATGGTGCTGTTAAATTGCCAATCGGTGTCAAGACATGTTTCGAAACCTTGGACTGCTGGTACTGAATGCAGGCGCGGGCCCAAACGCGATAATCGCCGTTGATGGAGAGCCAGATAGCGCTGTCTGACGAGGGTGGTGGTCGATCTGACACCAGGATGCGACAGTACGTGGATGGCATCGAAGGCTGGTCTGCGAAAGGCAGCTGTAAGGAAGAGCCGCGCCGTCGAAGTGGATACGTCGCAGAAGATGGCAGCGTTGGATCAAGGGATAGTCACTAGGCGCAGAATCAGATCAGAGTCATCTCTCTAACGGAGTTTTTGGAGCTGGTAGTCCTGTTGCTGGGACGCTGAGAGGGTCTCGAAATCGAGTGATGCGGCGATGGCATCGACCTGGGAGAGAGCATCTTCAACCACATTTTTCTCACCAGAGATGTGCTGGATATCGGCAGTGAATTGCCCGATAAAATACAGGTGGCGGAACTGGCGCGGAGAACACTGGTTATACTTTTGGCGGAAGGCGAAGGTCAGCGGTTTGTGGTCGGTCGGGACGATGAAGTGGCGTCTTTCAACCATGTGCCGGAAGTACTTGACGGCCCTGTAGATGCAAGAAGTTCTCGATCATAGGCAGATTATTTGGCCCCGGCGCTGCTCAGATTTCCCGAGAAGAAACCCAGAGGTTCCCATTCGTCGTTTATTAGCTGGTGCAGGGCTGCTCCAACGGTGTGGTCCGATGCATCATAGACCAATGAGTGTTTTGGATGGGCAAGGAATGTTGCGCTGACGAGGGGGTCCTTGCAGGCAGTGAAAGCAGCTTCGGCGGTGTCGTTGCACGTAATTGGCGTCTTTCCCTTGATGTTGCCCTTCAGGAGGTTGTTGAGTGGCGCCTGGGTTCTAGCAATCCTACGTATGAAACGTCTGTAAAAGTTAATCATACCTAGGAACTGCCGGAGATCCTTCGCTTTATCGGGCCATGGATAGTCACGGATCGCGGAGACCTTTTTCGGGAGGGGTTGTGTGCCTTCGCCAGACACAAGATATTTCAGGAACTTGACCTTCAACTCTCCATAACAACATTAAAGGTGTTGATTACGATGTTCTTTGTCGAGATGTTCTTCGTCTTTCTCGGATGGAACAAGAAGGTCGTAAATGTAGGCGTAGATGAAGTTCAGTCCACGTAGCTTCTCGTCGATGAATCGCTGGAAGGTCTGTGCTGCGTTGAGGAGACCGAAGCTCATCGCTGGACACTCGAAAATCCCAAAGGCTATAGTGATCGCCATTTTCGGGATATCTTCTGAAGTCACACGGATCTGGTGATAGGCGCGGACCAGGTCAAACGTGGAGAATAGTTTCTTTTCGTGCAGGCTCTGGTCGAAGTCCTGGATGTGGCGCATCGGGCAGCGATCTTTATTTACTTATATTTTGTATTATGAACTTTTGTTAGAAAATTAACTTTTCATAACTCAATTATCGAGCAGTCGTCCAAATATCTATCTGCTTGGGTTTTCATCTTAATTCTTTCATTTTAATTTTCACTTATTATTTTCGTCATTTCATATCGCGTATCATTTTGAAGTTTTCTTTAAACGAAAGTTCATTGCCAGAAAAATGGATGAATATTTTGGACTACACTGAACTATTTACGACACTAAACCAAATGTTTTGTTTGCCCATTGTTAACACCCTTATCGAGACTGGAATGGAATTAGGGCCAAGTGGATGAACCTTCTGGATGATATTCATGACCGAAACGAGGTTACACTGTTATTTTCTGTTTGTCGTTTTGTATGTGTTATTAATAAATTTTATTATTGGTGAACGCTGTGTACGTCTGATTGATAATTCACCTATCAAATTTTCATATAACCCAATTGATTACGTCCAAATGGTTGGAGAAACGTGCGTCAAAAAAAGTGTTGTTGTTCGGGAATGTGGTAAAAGTGATTTTATCGGGTATATTATACAACGAAGGTTATAGTTTACCTTTTATTAAAAACTAAAGATCTTCAATCTTTTTCTGAATCCATGAAAATAATTCACCCAATGCCATTTACTAAATTAACTAATAATTAGTAATTACTCAAATCAATCAGAAAATACCTTCATTCAGTAGTCGTTCAATAACCTTCACTGACGTCGATAAATATTCTTATAAACTGAATTTGTAACAAGTTTACCTCGTTTAATGGGAAAATACTGGGTTTGCGTGCGTCATTATTTGTTAATTATAAGGCTATAGCGAAAGAGAACAAGACCGTTTTCAGAATTGCTCATTAGAAAATCATACACGCCGTACAAATGTTCCCTCAAATGAAAAAATATGAAGATATCGGCTCTTTTATTTGAGTATATTCTCATATTTTCATCTGCAATTGTACAATTTTTTAATGTATTATTCAGTTCATTTCTTATGAAATATGTAAGTATTTTCTTCAAGAAATGCAGACTACATTATTTGTATGAATTGAAGAGGGGATATTTTCGATCGTTATACAAAGGTAGGAAAAAAGCAATCGAGTTCAAAATAACGAAGACTTATACATCTAGCATGAAAGACACTTTCAGATTCAAACTGGAAAACAAGCCTCCCTGAAATAACTACTTTCACTGATTTATAAATGCATAAGAACACAGAATTATTCAGTTTGTACTCCAGGCACTTGTTATGTAATTGAATCAGTTATCATTTATAGGAACGGTTCACAATATAATATATGAGTTACGAAGTAAAATTTCACCTACAATCTCCAATAGCGAACTTGGAAATTTTGTGTTATTCGATGTTCATCTGAAAGTTGTTGTTTCTGGAAGAGTTTTTCTCCCAGTTTGTATCTTTGTAAATAATTTATTTCAAACTTTTTGGAGAAGTGAAATGCATAAAATTTTTTAAAGTTTGTTTCCCAAATACGTATTGTGAACATCCTTATAACCTCATTTTCAAACTTTTGATATAGGTAATTTCAGTCTCGAAAGAATATGTGATANAAAAAAATTTCAATCAGTCAGAATTGTATATCAAGTTTTATCTCCACCAATGTCTCATCGTTTCTTCTTCAACATCAATGTAACCATCCTCACATAAGATGTAAGTCATGAGCATGTAATATTTTTTCATTTTACTGTAAAACTTATATTATTGCAGTTTCCCTAATGATGGAAATGAAATTTTTCGAAAGCTTGGACTAATTTGAAATAGTACTCATTTACTTGCTGCAATACCCCACTATCCAACAAGTTAATTTTTTCGTACACGAGTTCGTTACGCGATATCAGCTCACACTTTATTTCAATAGTTGCATAATTATTAATTCAGTGAGATTGTGATATGTTCACAATTCAAGAGAATTCAAAATCAATTTCAATTTCAACATTCAATATGAAAGTCTCGAAAACATATTAAATTTTACTGATTTCAATTTGTTCACATTCTGCATGTTATATTCAGAATTATTTTCATAGTCTATTAGTATTCAACGTGTTCACTGTTTTCTGTTAATTTCTTTTTACTTCTTTTGAATATTTTGTCACACACAACTGTATTTAATTGAAAATACGATATATGAGTACCAAAACTTCCATTGTTCTTATCTCTCGAACCCAGGTGTTACCACTCTAGAATATTTTATCATAAAATGACAATCCCTTTATGCTCAACTCAATGAAACACTCGAAATATTCTGAATAGTTTTCAAAGTACCTCGTAGATATTGAGACAGAACTTCATTCTGTATTATCTGATGGTAGTTGACGTTAAGTTTGACGAACCTTTTCAGTCCAATATTTTTTATTGGTAAACGAAAGGTAAACTGGATTGTTTATGAGTAAAATGAAAATACTCATTAGTTCTAATCGCCACAGCCATAAAAGTCATATTGACAAAATCTAGTAAACGAAATATTAGATAATATTATTCTTCCTCTCGAAGATACTTATTCAAGTAATATCCACCAATTGTAACTGCCACCCCTAAACCAAACATCAATATGTGGGGGATATATTTGGTTGGAAAAGATGTGTTGTTCCTGAAAAAAAAAGTTGATGATATTAATTTAGCTAGAAAAACGTACGTCGAGAGACATTATTTTTGTTCTGGTATGGAAAAAGTGTTTTACGGAAGATCTATTTCACACCAGAGGTTCTAATTGTTCTAATGTTTTACGCAACATTAGAACAATCACTACAATGATGATATCATTCTTCAAAGACATCCTATATGGGATCGACGGAAGACTCACTCCTCTGTTATCAAAAATAAACGAGGCTCTCCCAGGTGGTCAGTTGTAAAGCCAAGCATTGACATCGACCATCTGTCAGCACCAGCCAGCGCTGTTTTAATCCTTCAAAATCTCATCTGTGATGCTAGGCTAGGCTAGGCTGGGCTCAACTGTCCCAAAGAGGACTAGACTGGAAGTGAAAGTGATGACACCTCCATCTATAAAGACACCATCTATGGAAACGAGTGGTACAGCCTCAGACTGCTGATGAGTCTTAGTGGAACGAATATGTCATCCAGTTGGTTGGTCGCAAGGGTGGTATATATGGAAGAACTGGAGAGGATACTGAACGGACTCATCAGGAGGGTGGCATTATATGCATCCCCCCTGAATAAACACCAGTATACCTAATCAAGCCGGCAAATCAACAGATTTATCATTAAACAACCTTGTAGAAAGAATCTTCCAATCCCTTGACAATGAAGAGATTGCGGTTGCTGTATTTCTTGATATTGAAGGAGCATTTGACAATGCACTACCTTGATACATATGATCATATCTGGTTAGGAAAGGTATAGTTGGCACTGGAAGTCACAGCATTCTGGAAATGACCTCTGACTTTATGCCTCCAACTTTCAACTTCGAACTGCCTTATAAAGTACTGTTCCCGAGTAGAGAGGACTGGATCCTCCGGGAGAAGAAAATATTGAGAGCAGATAGGTAGTTGTTGATTCACAGATGGATCAAAAACACCTTCCGGTTCTATTACAGGTGTTTTCAGTCGCAGACTCAGGACAGAGATATCAACCTGCCTAGGAACCTATGCGCCTGTATTTCAAGTTGAAATTTATGCTACTGAATTACGTGCGGAGAGATTGGAAGAATCCAACCCCATTCACAAGTCAATCGAAATATTCTCGGACAGTCAAGCAGCGTTGAAAGTTCTTGGCTCCAAGCGAGCAACGTCTAAATTGGTAGCAAATTGCCAAAAACAACTCTCCTCGGTAGGAAGACTTAACAGATTGTCTCTGGTCTGGATTATGCGCCATACTGGCCTGGAAGGCAAAGAGGTTGCTGACTCCCTTGCAAAGGAGGGTGCTGCAAGCAGTTTCATCGGACCAGAGAACCTGTCATTGGCACCGCTTTAAGCTTTGCTGAACAAAGATTGAACGCCTGAATAACAAGAAGACTTATGAACAAGAAGACTTATGAACAGTTGTTGGACTACAGTAGGGATGAACTACGATGTCTAACAGGCCTTCTCACAGGTCACTGTCATTTGAATCATCATATGCAGAGACTCGGACTGTCGGAAGACAGTGTGTGTCACCTCTGTTTGGAAAATGATGAAACAGCAGAGCACATACTTTGTGCCTGTCCCGCTGGAGACCGAATCAGGTTTTCAGAGTTCGGCAGAGCCCTACTCTTACCATCTGACCTGAAAGACCACTCACTGAACAAACTAGTCAGCTTCGTTGAGAAGCTGGGTTTATTTGGTCGAGTGTCAATAGGTGTGATCCACAATAAACCCTTGCGGGTTGCGGTGGAGGGTCAAATAGATCCACTCACTTTGGACCTTACCTAACTTAACCTAGTGGACCGAAACAGCGCTATCTGTTGTTGGATCATGTAATAAATACAAAATTGAAAATCGATTGTGAAATTTGAAAAATATCACTTCCAATGAAAATTCTTCCTTCGTTTATTATTTAACTAGTTTCATTACGGAAGGTGAAACAATTTCATTCAAATTTTCAAAGTTATGAAATACTCACCTGAGCACAAACCTAAGTGCGCCCGTTTTGAATTTTGAGTAAGGAGCGTACTTCACTGACTCAAGGGTTTCCCCAATTATGTTGAAATTTTTGCATAGCACTGATTTTTTATGGACGAACGTGTCAAACGTCTTTTTTCCATAATATGACCCCATACCTGTGAAAAAGTATTTTATCAATATGTGTAAAATGCTTTCTTGTTCATATCGTTTAAAAAAATCCTTGATCCCTTATTTCATCATCATCCTCGGAATAATGAAGAATTTTTCAAGATAATGATAATAAAAGCACATGATTTTTGGACCCAATGATCATTTACCTCACCGGGTAGGGGGTGATCATTGGTTGATGAGGATAGGCGCTATCCCGAATGTATCGGGGCTTCAGGAACATGATCCGACCAGTTTCACTATCGGGGAAAATAATAATGATGTTATGGATCTCTATGGCATGGATCAATTACACATGGCATCAGATACAACACTTATACTTGCTTATATGCCTTGCGATACCCAATATAATATTGAGATGCCTTAAACAACAGATCACTCTGGCGGACTCATTTCACCTTAACATCTAGTCTAGTTAGAATCCAGACAGGATGTGCTACTTTCAGAAGGGGTTCATTTCAGTGATATTCACTCAACCTGCTTCTCTTCTGCATCTCACCATCGTGAGTATCCGTTGTGCTCATATTCACTCGAAGGTGGCGCTTCCAAAAAACCGGGGCATGATGTTATCATTCATTCGTTTAATATGGATGACTTTGAGCTGGAAACAGGATGCCAGAGAGACGTATACTTCCCCCGATGCCTTCGAGTTCGAACAACGCCACAAATAAGAGGTAACCTCAGTGAAAAAATCTCTTCGCGGTAAGTATCAGCACCAACTATGATAGATTTTGTCGTTGGACTTAACCAGAGAGGAACAAAGTTGCTGCAACGAATATGCTTTCTGTTCCGATCTTACTCTACTACATTGGGGTAGTAAAGTGGACTCGAGACAAGCTGTACCACCTTGTCGTGAAGATCCGAAAAATGATGCATCTTCTCAGGAGTTTGCATCCCAAATCTTCCGTTCCATGGTTGTATATCCTTCGACAACAATATCTGAGATAATGATAATGGATGAAGTCTTTGGTGTCAACAAAAGTCGGATCCCCTTCTCTGCATGGCCCGTGATCATGAGGGAACAGATCTTGAATAATTTCTCTTCGAGGCAGCTGCTTGAGCGGCTGATGAACTTGCTTCAGTTTTCAATTCTGAATGAGGTGACCACAACTATCCCATAACGTTGGAACCCATTTAGCAAAAGGCCTACATAAAAGCCTAACCGGATGTAGGGGATCCTTTTCAATCTTGGGTTATCAAAGCCCCTGACTGATGGCTTGCCAGGATGATATTTTTAACAACTCGGGTTATCGTCGTCACGTGATGAGTATAGAGGTTACGAAGCCATTGCATGGGGACCGAAAGTTCTACAAGCAACGGCCATTCAAAATTCATAACAAATACAGCGAATGGCTTGTTTAAACATAACAGGAGTCATGAGAATAACAACCGCGGCAAAACAATCAATTACTGGTATGGTTAATGGCCATGTTACGATTGCGCACAGCTGGTGTAAACCCCGAAGTAGAAATGAGTCAATTAGATTGAGCCTATGGCGAGAAGCGCTTACTGCGCAACTTCTGCTGCAGGCAACCAGTGATGTAATTGAACTCAGGTTTATGTTTAATGAACCCTACAAAATACAAATAAAACAACACAGAGTCAGATGCTACAAATGCAATACGCATATATACAGACGGTTCAAAATCCAAAGAAGGCTCAGGATGTGGGGTATAGGTAAAGTAATCACATTGCCGACTCTTCAGCCAAGGAAGAATTTCAGGACCCAGTGACTCCTACGGCCCGATGACTTCGACAATTGCAGAACTAGCCAAACGTCACACCCATGCTCATTCCCTAAAGAGATGGTATGGAATCAAAGGATGCAATCTTATCAGGATCTCCCTAGGCGACCCTGGGAAGGTGACACCGAAGAAATATTTGGCAATGACCAGGAAAAATCTACGCCTCCATAATATGGGGCTAGAGGACACACCCCAATGCAGAATGTATGAACAGGAAGATGAAACTGCCAGGCATGTCTTATGCGAATGTCAGGAGTTACCGTCAATAAGAGAGTGTGTGTGACAGGATGGACGATGACCCAGGAGGACAACTCCTCGGGGGATGTACAATGGGTAAAATGTGGCCTAAGTGCTATGGGCCTACACTCACCAAATCGCTGGCCGTCCATTTTCAAGCACTCCAAAATGCGAGTGTTGAGTGCTTTCTTCGTGGCATACCTGATTTCATTGAGATCCAAATCTTCAAATGTTTGGGCAATCCTTTCTAACGATTCATCGTTAGAAACCACGGGTTTTTTGTTAACTTTTTCTTCAAACATGCTCCACAGATAAAAATCAAACGGATTTGAATCGGGTGATCTTGCTGACCAATTCTATGGTCTCAAGGGCCTTATCCACCGATCGTTAAAAAGCCTGTCCAGTTCTGCGCTCACTTCTCTTGTACAACGTGCAGGATTCCGTTTAGTTGGTACCAATATTTTTGATATTCTTCGACGAATTATCGACGACAGTATTCTCTAAAATACTCAGGTAGAATTTCACTAGTTAGGACTTCCATTGTCTAATATATAAAATGATATGAAATCCCTGAACAACTAAATGAAAAGAATTACAAATAAATAGCTGTAAATAACAATTATATTAAGCAAAAAAAACATGAAATGAAATAATAGTGAAATAAAATACAAGTAAAAATAAAACAATTGAACAAAAAAATTAAGAAATACAGAAAGAAAATAAAGATAAAAATAAAAAGTTTAGAGATTTCAAGCCAAATTAGTTCACGACGTTTCGATTGTTAGTATCCACAA
>NW_019295504.1:0-21264 GCF_000500325.1 Leptinotarsa decemlineata
GATGTTTCCTCCACTCTAGTTGGATTTCTGTTGAATAACTGGTGTTCGATATTAAATACTATATACAGCTTTACGAGAAGTGATAATACGGGGATTACGGAGACAATTTGCTGGTCTTTGATGTAAACATACTGCACCATATGGACGAGGGGGAGGCCTATACTAAACTTGGGTTGGAACAACACCACTCGCAAGATGTAAAAGCAATGAAGACCCTCTCCGCGGCGTGGGGTCCCACAAGGAACGGTTTTGGGACCGATATTATTCTGTTTATACGTAAACGGATTATTCTCAGCAGGGTCCTGTGTGAAAGTAACTAGTTTCGCAGATGACACAGCTATTGTCTACTCCGAAGAAACATGGCTCGATGTCAAAAGACAGGCAGAAAATAACTCAGGACGAATAAAATGTTGGTTTGATTATAAACAGCTATCACTGAACTTGCAACAACAGACCCTCTTTGCCACTGTATCAAACCTTAATTATCCAAACTACCTTTTAAATATACTCAGCTACGAATATTAAGTATTTGGGAGTTATTATAGACCCTCACTTAAGATGTAATTTTCATATAAACTATGTAGTGAAAAAATTAAGAAGTATCTTATTTAAGTTCCGGAAACTCAAATAAATTCTGGATCAGAAGGGGAAAAACATATATTTCAGCCTTGTGCAAAGCCACTTAATATATTGCATTATTAGATGTGGAGGAGTGTCCAAAACCGAATTGTACCCACTGGAAGTTATCCAAGAGAAAATTCATAAAACTGATGCTGAATAAACCACCAAGATACAACAGTGAAGAACTATATAAAGAATCAGAAATATTCGATGTGAGGCAACTGTTTTTCAAAACCCTTGCATTGCATCAATATAAAGNCTGATAGCAAGTGCATTAGGGTCTCGGGCGCCTCGCGGCAGGCCCTGCACCTTGTGTCAGGAACCTCTATACCCAACACGCGACTGCGGTAGACTAAGGTGTTGAAGACACCATCCTGGCAAGCCATGATGAACCCCTCAGTTTCCGACTTCAGTATCAGCACAAACTCTGACAGATCTGGTCATCGGAGCTGTCGGGGAAGAAGAAAGTTGCTGCTACGAATATACTTGCCATTTCAATTTACTCGTTTGGAATAGTGAAGTGGAAGATCTGTATTAACTCGACGTCCTTCGGCAACACAAAGATGAGAATGCATGTTTTCTATAACAACATTGAAAACATTGACTTATCAAAGCGCCTGACCTTCGCTTTCTTTAGGTTCAATGCATTTATCCATCGATATAGACATTAAACCTAAGTTGATGTGTGTTTTTTAACGTGAACAGAACCGATCATCGAGCTGACATAAAATATTTGTTTCTAAAAGGCAATACGTTTACGCGAGTTTAGGATGAGTTGGATTCTGTGTACGGGGAGTCATTTACTATAGTGAAATTTTGGGCAGCTGAATATAAAAGTGGCTGAAAGAGCTTGGCAAACTATGAACGTTTGGACGTTCAAAAACTGCAACAACCCGACGAAAATATTGCCAAAGTTCACCAAATGGTGCTAGACGACCGCCGAAATAAAGTGAGAGCTATAGCAGAAGTTATGAACATATCGAAAGAAAGTGTTTGTCACATATTAAATCAACATTTGGTTGGGTGTCCCGTTTGCTCATGCTAGACCAGGAACGTGTTTGATCGAACATTTCCAACGCTCTGTTGACGCAGTTTGGGCCCAATAATTTCGAGTTTTGCACCGGTTGGTTACCGTAGATGAAACTTGGAGACACCATTATACACCCAAAACATAAATATAGTCTAAACAGTGAACTGGAGAAGGGAAACCGGTTCCAAGAAAGCAAAAACTGTTTTTTCGGCTGGAAAAGTGATAACGACTGTTTTTTGGGAAAGTCAGGGAGTTATTTCATTCCCAGTAATGGATAAATCATTACAAGAGCATACTACGTATATTACTTGACAAGCCAAATGCAGGACTGGCGGAAAAACTGCCACATTTGCAGAGAAAAATCCAGGTTCACAAAGATAACGCACTGTCCCACAGCCCAGCGGTTGCCATGGCAAAAATCGACGAATTACGCTTTTAACTGCTTGACTATCCGCCTCACCCACCAGATCTAGCCCCAATCGATTTCTTTTTGTTCCCTCATCTAGAAATTGCGCTCGGAGGACAGAGAATTTCGTCAAATGAAAGGGCAATCACCTTCGTGGAAGATTATTTTACAGAGAAAAACGCCGAGAAAGATTTGGATGGGTTACAGAGATGGGAGCGTTACTGGGAGAGGTTAGGTTAGGTTAGGTGGTGTGTAGGAGGTGTAGAAGGTGTGTCGAGTTAGAAGGAGCATAAAGTGTCCACAAAAAGGGCCGGTACGTCCCTGTCCAATGGCGGGGGGCCGATTCATCTCGCGGTACTTCCAGGTCCTTACTTTTAACGGGGAAATTAATTAATATACTCGCCTGCGAGCACAATACGAAGAATTGCGTTCGGAGTTATCGCCGAGATCTTGCATTACCGTAAATTAAAGGAATCAACTTCGTATGTTATTATTAAGATATTACCGGTATCCTCTCCGTACCTTTTCCCGGGAAGGAGATATGGGCATTATACGAGTTCGGATTTATGCCATCATGGCTTTGAGGTTGGGGGTATATGGGAATATAAGTGGGTTTATTTTTCATGATTCGAATATTCAGTTTATCATCGAAATATATTTCATTTCATTTTGTCCAGTCAATCAACTTACCCGGCATAGAAACCCTGGTGTTTCAACAGATTCGCTTTTCTTTTGGCTCGTCCTAGAATTTTGTCTACTCATCCAAAAAAACAGTATTTTCCGGACTTGGTATGTAAATTACTATTTTATACACCAGTACCATAATTATACATTTATATGCCCAACAATTTTTCTCTTGCGGTTTTGTGTAAATCTCTTCCTATTCAATATCTATTTTCGTTCTTCGAATAGTGAAATTGTTCCAAACTCACAATTAACGTGAGATAATCGCAAAAAACACACAAGCGCCGCTCCATTGACTACGTCACAACATGACAAGGCGGTTTTTAAACAATAATTGGACCTGTCACTATTCATGAGATGCGTCCGAAATGAACATAACCTGGAGTCCACAAACTAAATCGCTACGGGTTCAAAATTTGTTCGATGTCTTTTGCCTGTCGATTGTATACTTTTCAAGTTTGTATTAGTTTCCATCATATTGATTATCTACTAAGTTAGGTGTGGGTTTAGAAAATAAATGAGCCTGCTTGATTTTTTGGGATGTTTCGGCAGCGTTTGTCTCACATAAACTGAGTTCTGCAAATAAACAGGTTCTTAAAGTGAAGTTCGAAGACTGAGTTGAACCTAAAAACGATGAACAGCCAGTCCTTCGCGTATCTCTGATATGTACCGCTTTTGGTGGAATCAAAAGTGCCAAGTCACTTGGACACCTCCCGTGAAAGCATCTATAAAAGAGAGTCAAATCTCCAACCTTTCTTCGATGTTCCAGACTATTAATGATCGGCATTTGGATTCAGCTCTTGATGAGGCAGCACTTTGTCAAACACTGCATATGATTCGAGAGCTTTTTGTTATCATTTTGTTGTTCTGCCAGGTTTCCGACCTCATATGTCTTTGGGAAAAATACAAAGTATACCTTTCTGAAGGCTTTAAAAAACAACTAGAAAGGCAAGGTGACGTGGATATAGAGGACCTGATATTCAATAAATGCCTGTCGGTATTAGAGGATGCCGTATTATCATAAGGCGGTCATCCTCTCAAAGAGTATGGATTACCTCAGCCAAAAACATCAATCAAAACATCAAAACATCAATAATTCAAGAAAAAGTGAAGCATCCTTGAATGATTGAATAACGAACAACAGGAAGTTTACAATAAAATTATCACAAGTGTAGATGCAAATGACGGTCGAATATTCATCTCCAGGTGGAACTGGTAAAACATTTCTATTAATTTACTTTTGGCGAAAGTAAGAAGTACTCACGGCATTGTCCTGGCTGTGGCCTCCTCCAGCATAGCTGCTACATTACTCGAAGGTGGTCGAACTACTCTAGCTACTTTTAAGTTACCACTCAATTTAATCACTGCCGGTACAACATCTCCAAACAAAGTAATTTTGCTGAAGTACAAAAATGATCGTGTGGGACGAAATAACGATGGCTCACAAAGGTGGTATTGAAACCTCAAACAGACCACTAAGGGATATAAGGGGTAATACAAAGTTAATGGGTGGCGTAACAGTTTTGCTGGCCGGACACTTTCGGTGGTGTCAAAAAGGACCGGATCTGACTAAGTGAAGTCGTGTATTAAGAAATCTAATTTTCGGCCCCAGGTTGATATTCTTAAGCTCTCTAAAAATATGAGAGCACATTTGGGGGGAGTTGAGTCAGCTGGTGGATTTTCAGATCTCCTTCTTAAAATCGGTAATGGTGATTTTCCATCGTTTGATGGAAGGATAACCATCGCGTAAGAACTGTGCACAGTTGCACGGTTCAAGAATTGCTGTCTAAAGGTTATCCAGACATTATTCATATACATGACAAGCCTATTGAATGGTTATGTTGTTGTAGCACAGCTAATTTAATAATGAAGCAACTTATTGTAATAGTTTTAATAAGAAAAATGTAGAGGATAGTCAACATGAACGACCATCTTTTAGAATACATACACACAGACAAGGAGCGACTACTACTACGCTACTTATACATTTTTGACATCTATAACACAGAAAATCTGTAACACAGAAAAGATCATAGAGTTTGTGCAGAATTGTATTCAATTCAACATATGTGAGCATGTTATACTTACTCCAAAGAACGATTAAGCAACGATATCCTGCTCATGTCGTTGACGCCATACAGATGACGCCACTAATCACCCTGTAGAATTTTTAAATTCATTGAAACTTCTGCCAGGTTTCCGACCTCATATGTCTTTGGGAAAAATACAAAGTATACCTTTCTGAAGGCTTTAAAAAACAACTAGAAAGGCAAGGTGACGTGGATATAGAGGACCTGATATTCAATAAATGCCTGTCGGTATTAGAGGATGCCGTATTATCATAAGGCGGTCATCCTCTCAAAGAGTATGGATTACCTCAGCCAAAAACATCAATCAAAACATCAAAACATCAATAATTCAAGAAAAAGTGAAGCATCCTTGAATGATTGAATAACGAACAACAGGAAGTTTACAATAAAATTATCACAAGTGTAGATGCAAATGACGGTCGAATATTCATCTCCAGGTGGAACTGGTAAAACATTTCTATTAATTTACTTTTGGCGAAAGTAAGAAGTACTCACGGCATTGTCCTGGCTGTGGCCTCCTCCAGCATAGCTGCTACATTACTCGAAGGTGGTCGAACTACTCTAGCTACTTTTAAGTTACCACTCAATTTAATCACTGCCGGTACAACATCTCCAAACAAAGTAATTTTGCTGAAGTACAAAAATGATCGTGTGGGACGAAATAACGATGGCTCACAAAGGTGGTATTGAAACCTCAAACAGACCACTAAGGGATATAAGGGGTAATACAAAGTTAATGGGTGGCGTAACAGTTTTGCTGGCCGGACACTTTCGGTGGTGTCAAAAAGGACCGGATCTGACTAAGTGAAGTCGTGTATTAAGAAATCTAATTTTCGGCCCCAGGTTGATATTCTTAAGCTCTCTAAAAATATGAGAGCACATTTGGGGGGAGTTGAGTCAGCTGGTGGATTTTCAGATCTCCTTCTTAAAATCGGTAATGGTGATTTTCCATCGTTTGATGGAAGGATAACCATCGCGTAAGAACTGTGCACAGTTGCACGGTTCAAGAATTGCTGTCTAAAGGTTATCCAGACATTATTCATATACATGACAAGCCTATTGAATGGTTATGTTGTTGTAGCACAGCTAATTTAATAATGAAGCAACTTATTGTAATAGTTTTAATAAGAAAAATGTAGAGGATAGTCAACATGAACGACCATCTTTTAGAATACATACACACAGACAAGGAGCGACTACTACTACGCTACTTATACATTTTTGACATCTATAACACAGAAAATCTGTAACACAGAAAAGATCATAGAGTTTGTGCAGAATTGTATTCAATTCAACATATGTGAGCATGTTATACTTACTCCAAAGAACGATTAAGCAACGATATCCTGCTCATGTCGTTGACGCCATACAGATGACGCCACTAATCACCCTGTAGAATTTTTAAATTCATTGAAACCGCCAGGTTTGCCTTGTCAAAGGCTTATTCTGCGTGTGGGCACCCCAATTATGTTGTTGCGAAATTTAAAACCACCAAAAGTTTGTAACGGTACGAGACTGCAAATGAAAGCGTTACATCGCAATATAGTGGAAGCCACTATATTAACTGGTTGTGCGAAAGGGGAAACTGTATTTATACTTCGAATCCCATTATTACCTAATGTTATCTCGTTCGAATTTGAACGATTACAGTTTTTCCTAAATGTCTGCTTTGCCATGACATCAAACAAGTCTCAGGGGCAAACTGTCAAATTTGCGGGAATTGACTTGAGAGAACATTGCTTCTCTCATCCTTCAAACCTCCGTCCTATATGTCTCATATCCACTCTAGGCAAGCTAAAAGAGAAACTGGTTGAATTAAGATTGACAATTTTTTAAAATAATAATATTGTCTGTCATGAACAACAACCAGTTCGGCTTTCAATCAAAAAAGAACACCCATGATGCTATCTTTTCTTTGTTATATGACGTTTATGGAAAAATTAATAAAAAAGAGTCAACATCAGCAGTGTTCTGTGACTTTTCTAAAGCCTTTGACTGTGTAGATCATGGAATACTGCTGAAAAAACTATATCACTATGGCATCCGTGGAATTACTCACAAGTGGTTCGAAAATTATCTCACAGGATGAAGTCAGATTGTGAAAACCTCATCATCCTCAGCAGAAGGTGAAATAAAAAATGGCGTACTACAAGTTTCAATACTGGGACCGATACTTTTCCTGCTATACATAAACGATTTAGCATCTATCGGTATAAAAGGAAAATTCATCCTATTTGCTGATGACACCACAATGTGGCGTGATAAAACTTTACGTAATCTACACGAGAATATAAGTGCAGATAAAAAAAAATAAAGAAGTGGTGCGACTCATCTGCTGTCTTTCAATGTTTCCAAAACAAATTTAATATCATTCCGCTGCTTTATTGACAGCGTTCCTTTACCAACACAGGACGCGAACAGGATAATTGAAAACAGACCTAGTACTAAATTTTTGGGGGTAATAATTGACAATAAACTCAAATTCGCTGATCACATTGTAACACTCAATAAAAAGCTAGCTTCAGGGTATTTTGCAGTGAGAATAACATATAAGGATCTTGGTTTGTCTGCCGCTAAATCGGCTTGTTTCTNACGTTAATGGGGGGTGCGGGAATCACCGTAATGTGACATAATGTGACTAGGGCCTGGGGGGGTCAAAAGCTTTGTGACGTCACATGTGACGTCACCTGACCAGCGCACACTACGGTGAAAAAATAATAATAATAATAATAATAATAATTATTATTATTATTATTATTATTATTTTTTCACCGTAGTGTGCGCTGGTCAGGTGACGTCACATGTGACGTCACAAAGCTTTTGACCCCCCCAGGCCCTAGTCACATTATGTCACATTACGGTGATTCCCGCACCCCCCATTAACGTGTGACGTAATTTCTGGATGGCCCCTTTGGGTTTTCACTTCAATGAAACTACTAATGGGAAATCTACCATTTTTGGTGCGATCATTTCGGAAATTGAATTCCAGCAATCCAGCCATTTCCGAGCAGCAGTTTCTGCTAATAATTCTCGCCTCGAAATCTGTCGACATGAATTCCCGGCTATTAAACCCCGCGAAGCAGACGCTTTTGAAATGTGTGTTTTCGTATTTGCACCGAGCGAGCCAAAAGTATGCAATAAGATATCCGTAATATTTCGCGCTAATGTTGGCCATAACTCCGATCAAAAGGACAAGTTATGTTCTTGCAGTAACACTTTGTGTGCGGCGCTGCGGTGGGACGAACGCCCGTACATGGTGGCGGTCGTGTATTTGCTTACTGATTTACATAAGACTTTTGATATAATACAAGAACCCGTCGGAGATCATTTTCGAATGAGGTTCCTTTATATACCTGAATGGAAACTATAGGTTCGGCTAGAGTGAGACGAACGACAACGCGAATTTGGGGGCTGCTGTTTTCACACATGAACGTCGTTTGTCAAGCTACCACCAAGCCATTTGTTGGACATTTCGTCTTTGGGGATACCAAGAAAATACTTGAAAGATAATTAAAATCAGTTTTCCAATCAACAAACATCCTGTTATTGTCGATATATGAGTTCGAGTAGGACTGTATAGTCTATACGATGGTCCTTCGAGCCGGATATAACCTGTATTCGAATATTCTTCCGCAGTAATCTTAGTGCAAGCATTGAAGGTAAAATACGGCTCTACCGTATAATTTTGCAGAATAACATCGATTTGCGCTTTATGTTCTACTTCAGAAATAATCCTCTTCGGAGGATCATTGAAAATTAGTCCGGAAATGGATAGATTGACCAATTCTTAGAATTATTTTGCCCTGAAGGTCATTAAATACTCTTTGATTCATTTGCGAGTGCAATAAACCCACGTTTTTGAACAAATTTTTGCAAAGAACTCGGACACTGAGAATTTTATTGAAAATGTCAATTGTAGTAAATATGAAGCTTATAATAAAACAAAAAGTATGGTGGATTTATAGTGTCTATAGGCTCAAAAGATACGGAGCAATAGCATATTGAAAGTTGGTTCTTATTGGTCATAACAGTCCCTAGCCGCAAAAGTGAATGAGTTATGTGAAGATAATTTTTACAAAAAAATTTCCCGCAGTAACTATTTGACTCTGGTTTTATATTATTAGATATTATTATTAGCGGGCGTAGCTTGATCTCACTCAATTGGAATAACTGTACTTGTTTGTGTACCTTTAAGGACAGGAAGCCAGATTTTATTAATGTTCATTGTCTCTTCTTNCAAGAACTGAACGGGCTGAATAATTTATAGGCTGTATGATAAGCTCGCGACTGTTCAGGTATATCAAGCACGAACTATGAGATTACGCTGAATTCTTAAGGTGTTAATTAATACCGGTTCATTATTAATAAACCACGGGCGTCAGGCTCGATTCCGATCTACGAGGCTACGACTAGATAAGTTTGTGCAATAATATCGATTCGCGGCACGAACACGAAGAGTTTAGATAATTGATTATTTGTCTTGGGAGAAACAGAAACCGATATAGAGAAGATGAGACTGACACTTGCAACGAGAAGAAAATACGCAGGAAAACAATAAGGTGTATATTCAATTAGCGTTTTTTATTTTTTTATGTTGATAAACTTGTCTCGAACATACGTCCACATTTTCAGATGATTGGCATGTTTAGTTTGTTGATGAGAGGCATAAAAGTTAGAAGTGTTTTGTGTGTTCGGCAATTCTCTGCTATCGATAAAAATGGGTCAAAGAACTTGCATCAAATTTTGTGTAAAAAATGTAATTGAGGGCTGAAAAACACTGAAAATTTTTGACAGTGGCATACGGTGATTGTAGGGAAAAGGTGTACGAGATGATCCATTCAGGGAAGATGATCCTTTTATATTGCAACGAAACTAGTAGTGCCATCTAGTTGTGATTATTGGTAAAATATACTACCCGATATTCCCCCGCCACAGTCAATCGTAATGGCGTCTTGAGCGACAGTTGAAATTTTTGAGGAAGAAAACAAAAATTATGTGACTTTAATCTAAGGTAAGGTTGACTTTAAGATTATGTTTAATGTGTTCCAACGTACTTTAGTGTCGTGGCTGATGTATTAGTTAGCTCTATAATTACTCTATTTAGATTTTTCAACAGCATGGAAACAGTTGAAACCACATAGGTTATGTTATCGATTATTGAATAAAAAAAGGTTGTGTTGGTGCAAGATGATCATGTTACCGGTGTACAAGATGATCCGTGTGGATCATGTTGTACAACCCGTCTCGTAATGATAAAAGAAAAACTAATCGCGCGTCGTGGCTGGAAGACTCCATGATCAAAGCGCTGGATGCTGTAAAAAATGACATGGCATTTTGAACAGCAAGTAATCAATTCCGAGTGCCTGTTATGTCGCTAGAAATCTCCTTTGAATAACTTCTAGTGGACGTAGATAAGTTTTTGAGACTCCTCCTCAACCCGCCATGCAATATGATGTGTGGCTTTGCACTAGACCAGGGGTCTCCAAACTACGGCCCGCGGGCCAAATCCGGACCGCCAGTGTCATCAGTCCGGCCCGCGACAGCCAATGATTTACTGTCATCAATCTGGCCCGCGACAGCCAATGATTACCTAATTGTTGTTACTATTGCTGTGATAAGTTGAAGAAGAAAACACAGAATGATAATTACTCGGTTTTATTTANATTAATTTACCTTTTCGGGGCATATTTCTTCGGCTACTGCTATCAAGCATTCTTTTATCATTTCTCTATCGGTGAATGATTTGCCACGTTTTCCGATTTCAAGAGCCACACGAAAGCTGGCGCGAGTTGCAGACTCTTGTTCAGTAGTCGCTTCGGTAAACAAAGATTGCTGCGATTTGAGTCCGCGTTTCAAATCTTCAAATTTTTCTTTCCGCAAACTTCCTGTATACTTGGAGTAACTTTGAAGATGTTTCGATTCATAGTGTCATTTAATGTTATAGTCTTTGAGAACAGCTATGGTTTCATTACAAATTAAACATAGCGCCTTATTACTGGACTCGATCACAAAATACTGAAAGTTCCATTTTTCTTGGAACGTTCTGCATTCACTGTCTATTTTTTGCTTCTTTTCCATATTAACAAATCACACATAAAAACAATAAGTCAAATCAAAATACTTTTATTGACGGGTGTTACTTTATTTCAAAATAGACAGTTTCGCTTCCTTTGCCTTTCCTACGCAGACTAACTCGCAGTTGCGCCGCTAGCCTTTTCATATGTAATTATTACTGCCATCTCGAAGTGATCGGAATACACTAGCTAGAACCCGAATTTTCTCGAACCAACACGGTAATTCCAAATATTTAATTACGCCTAATGCCACCTAGCGGATAGCTGAAAAAAATAGTACATAGTACCACTACTCGCCACTAGATGTCGTTAAGTGTCACAATACACAATAATAATTGAAATGCAAAAAAAGCGTAAGTTTGCTTAGGTCACGCACTTTGCGAGTATCCTAGTCTAGAAATATAGTTAAGGGCAGAAATTGGCCCTTGGAAGAAACTGGAAAAATCATTATGGTCCGAAGGCCTCAAAGTTTTATGACTGAGATCTAGTACGTCCTGTAAGTGCCGAAACTTATATAAGATGAGTTACAGTTGAAGTTGGTTGTGGATTTTCAAGACTGGTAGCTACAAAATGGTTTAAAAACTGTTTTTCCGATATTAAAGGTTAATTTTCTGCAATCAAACCTTCAGATCTTTTTCCACATTTTCTTTAACTTCTTGTCAACTTTCCCCCATATAAAATATCGCAGTGTCATCTGCGGAACTGATAATTTTGCCCGAGTTATTTATCTGAAAACGTCCATTAACATATATACAAAACAAAATTGGGTCTAATACTGTCCCTTGAGGCACCCCGCACTCTATCGTTTCTTTCCTACTGAATATATTTTTTATTTCAACAACTTGTGTTTTTTGCTTTAGATACGTTGTGGTCAACTTATGCCACTGTTTTCTAAGGCTTCAACAATTTTATTCTATCAAATGGTCTAAAATATAAGCAGGATTCAACTTGCAATTTTTCATTTGATTCCATTTCCGGTTGGGGAAAATTTACACACGTCCAAAAACCGTTTAACAAAAAATTTCAACCCTGAAATACGATATGAGACTTCTCAAATTACTCCCTGACGGTCTGTAAATATCAGTTCGGTGAATAAACAGCAAAAGGAGAAGGCAATATATTCACAAACTGGAATTAGGTACTCAAGAAGGCCAGCAAGAAACACGAGAC
Source organism: Leptinotarsa decemlineata (assembly GCF_000500325.1). NCBI lineage: Eukaryota > Metazoa > Arthropoda > Insecta > Coleoptera > Chrysomelidae > Leptinotarsa > Leptinotarsa decemlineata. The sequence continues at coordinate 12,076 of NW_019295504.1, forward strand.
ATGTTCAAACATCATTAAATTATCAAAGTACACGTTGTAAGACGTCTCGATAAACATATTTTTCATTTCCCCTTCTCGGACGGCCATAAATTCTCAACACTCGAGCGCATTTTCCATGCTTATAAAGTTGAAAAAATTATTGCTGCAAAAACAGACGGATGCCCAGTGTCTCCCTAATTAATTTTGCATTAAACTTATCATTGGAATTGTCAAAATTATCGATCTATTGATAAAATTATCGATCTGTTGATAAAATTAGTGGAAATTTTTTTTTCGTTAATAAATTGTCGCTCCCTTGTGAGTGACAACCCTCAGAAGTCGACAGCAGTTGTTCAAGCTAAGGTTTAACGAGGTCTTACCTTTAAACGTGCGCTGGGTTTTATTACAAACAAGAGGGTTTGCAAAGTACAAATTTTGTTTGAAGTGAAACATTTCGTCTTTCCACTTTTCATTTTATACTGTTTGCGAGACAATCTGAACAAGAAGAAAAGCTTTTTGTCAATTTCAACATGTATATTGTAACACACCATCATTTAAATTTCTATTTTTTATTTTTACAGATCAAGAATTCCTCTGAGCAGTTTGCGGCACAGTCAAGATTCCATATCAATTGAACTTTATCTTCGATGATAAAAATGAAAACAACAATAAAAATTAGTTGGCGCTCCGGGGCGACTTTATTGATTCCAGTGGCGCATTTGCTTTTTCAGCTGCAGGAAAACCCGGAAAAACCTGCAGCACCACATCATCTGAAGATCTTCATCTGTCAATGTCCTAACTNCATTAATTTATACAGGAATATCATTGATGTTAAAGTTCGTCTCTGGTCTAAGGATAGTATCTTGAATTCCGATCTTAATTGATATGTCCTGACGGTATTATAATTAGGCCACACGTGGTACTTTTTAAAATACAAATATCTCAACAGTTTGTTTTGTACTTTGTCCAAATTATTTAGATATGTTTGATATTCACCGGACCAAATAATTGAGGCATATTCTAGTTTAGGCCTGACCAGGGAATAATAATATAATAATTTAAATAGTAATATAATAATTTAATGGTGTTAATATTGTCGTTACTAAGTGGTAGGAGATCACTGTGAAAAATGGGAAATGAAATTGGTAAAAAAACAGAAAGTTTCATTTGTCATTTTCCACCACTCTTGACCTCTTGGCTCATCCGTTTAGCCAATGCTTCAAACAAATTCCTCTTGTTGAAGATCCCCAAAAATGACGATTCTCACTACTGGATACTCATGTCTGAGTCAACGTATTGTTTATGAGAGCGAGAACAAATTATTGAGGTAGGTTTCGAGGATCATAAATGGACCCCCTGCTGCCTTGATTTACATCGTACACCGTTGAGAGGAATGGTCCCAATAAGAACCCGAATCACACAGCTGAATTTTCAGAATGTATAATTTCAGAAGTTATCAATTTTAGAATATCGCTTGCAACGAAATAAAAGAGATGAATGAATCTTATTTACTATTTTTTCATTAGTTTCATGATTATTTGACTAACAGGAAACAAAGAGTGAGACTCAATAGCACATTTTCAGGTGAATTAACTGATGATAAAGGTGTTCCTCAAGGAAGTTTTTTTAACTGTATCCATCCTGATACGGCTGAAGAAACTGCTTTTTTGTGTCTACACTCCACCTAAAAAAAATTCCTAGACTCAGCTGCATATTACTAAAAAAAATTGATCGTTCCTTAGTGTGATTCTGTACAAGCAGCCTTGTCTGGGAGATCTCGTGCACTATGCACGATAATGTTTTGGAGAACTCCGTTGCTTGAATAGACAGAGTATAGATCCACTGCTTTCCATATTGTTATTGAGTGATATTGATTTATAAGTGGATTTTGAATTCATAAATCTATTCACAGATGACAGACACATTGCCAACATGAAGTGATACAGATTTAGAGCCATTCATAAAATCAATTCCATCTTGGTCAGTGTTTAGAGGTATCTGGAAATTATTAAATCAAAATTAAATGTAGCAAAATCCAAAGCAATGATAATAACACTAGCCAACAACCTTAACCCTTTTTTAGTCAATGATAGCACCCGAATTTTCTGGGAATGAATTCAAATGGGAGTACAAGAAATGGATTTTGTGAGACATGCGACACCTCATTCTGCAGTAGTTTTCAAGTAGTTCTTCTACAAGTGTTTCGTAATTTTCGACTTTCTTTTTCCCTAAAAACTCCGAGACAATTCTTTTAAAAGAACTCCACACAGCTAATTCAACATTACTTAATTTTTGATCAAACTGTTGATCACTTAGTAGTTTTCTAATGTGTGGCCCAACAAATATACCTTCCTTGAGCTTTGCATCACTTAATTTCGGAAAAACGTGTTCAAAATATTTAAACGTATCACCTTCTTTGTCTAATGCTTTTACAAAATTTTTCATCAACCCCAATTTAATGTGTAATGGGATTAACAAGAGGATTAACTTGACCTGGAATGGCAACTGCATATGCAAGAGAAATAGAGAGTCTTTTGTTACCATTAACCATTACCATAAATGAACGCCATATTTCCGGGTTATGTGCAAATACTAATTTTTCCACCACACCATTTGGATTTACACAAACACACATTTTATCCTGCATAGTAAAAAACGAGGATAGCTCATGGTTACTGTTCCTAAATATTGTAACTTTGGTTTTAGGTTAGTAAAGCAGATTCGAATACTGGGCAGAGCCGCTGTGTTGCCAGATTTCAAACATTTTCCCCAATTCAGGGGAAAAGCAAATTTGGAATGTCGTGTTCATTAAATTTTAGTGAAAAAGTCATAACTCAAAAATCTTACGTTACTTGGCTGTAAACTAATGTAATCACAAACTAGTTTATTTTTTCCTTCACTCCAATTTTATGTGGTCTGTAAGATGAGATATCCTCGTTGCCTTCGAAAATGGTTTATTTAGAGAGAATCACACTGAAAATTATGGCTATGTAAACAGGTCGACGTCTCGGACGAGAACACGGAGAATACTTCGTGTTCTCACGTTCATAATTGAGAAACGACTACAAGTTGTAAGTTTATTGTAAAGCTTCTGCGTTTCGCCGGTCGATTATACAGAGGGAGCGAAAGAATCGGGTTTTTTACTCGCTGTATTTATGAAAAAAGAGACTTAAAAGGTAATAACATTCTTATAAACTTTTTTTTGTCATTTTCGGCTGAAAGTGCAGGGCGTTTATCATGTTTCTCAAGAAAAACTTGTCGAATCGAAAAAGAAATACTAATTTTTCATATTATTCAAAAATTTCACGATTGGCATTTATTCAAAATGAATCGTTGGTGTCCATAAATAAATTCATTTCGATAGATAAGATAAGTAACGGCCAAAATGGACTAGTTCACTTGGTTGGAAATCTAAACATGGCGAATAACTTCAGTTACAATTATTTTAATATCAGTAGTATACGTCTTGGCTTACATATCTATATATTTCTGGTTAACGACAGAAGGTAGCATGTGAAAGGAAGTAACAGGATGTTCAGACAAAAATACGTTCAAATAATAAACTTACTCTATTGTTATACTTCGTCAAGCTTTTGTCTCTGGATAAAGACATCTTCGGAATGCCAAAATTAAATCAAAATAGAGAATATTTTCAAGAAATTCCAATATTTATTAGTGAATTGCGTCAAAAATACTAGAAAACTAATATTCACATGAAAACTCTACCAAAATTCAACATTGAGAGATATTATGTCTCAAGCCTTCAAAATATTTGAGATGAGTAATGTTATGACGAAAGTGATATTGATGGTTTAAAATACAGTGTATCTATAGAAGAGACAAATCTCCAACCATTCTTCAATGTTCCAGACTATCAAGGTTGTTCGCGTCTCCAATCAGGCGGATGGCTCTTTTCTGTATTTTTACAGACCCACCCTGTAAAAATTTCATCAATATTCAACAATTTATCGACTGAGTATTATAGTCTGCGTATATCATCAAAGTGCCTGCCAGCAAGACATTTTTGACTCCCCAGATATGAATCTACATTATTAGTTTGTTGGACTGAGGTACGAGTATACATGCAATTATTATTTGTTCTGCTGAAATATGGTTTGGCCCAGGTGATGGAAAATACAGGTGTCCAACGTTTACACGATAATGAGACTAACTTATGATTAAAACATTACCGAGAGCGAGTAGCTGAGCATATGAAAACTTCGTTATGTTTTCTGATCAACTTTTGTGCCACGAATATGAGACAGTCATCGAAAATGTAAGTAATCGATGACTTTCTTATTAATCAGTGGTCTATGGCAGTTAACAAATCTAAAGAAATGAACTTTAAATGTTCAAGCCCGTCTCGGATATACCTACACAGTAGGTTGAATGGACTGACAAATAAAGTTTATTGTATAAGTTTGAAAATGTCCGTATAGGACGAAACTGCAGTACCGTTAGTTACGAATGTTAGCAGCAAATAAACCCATTATATTACTGGAGTTTTTTCCCCAACACCAAATCGTTATTTTTACACCTGGACACGTGTTTCGATCACCAAGTGATCATCTTCAAGAGGAAGATAAAACTAATAACTACTCAAAACTAAAGCTACTTATACTAATCAGGTAGGTAATCAGTAATACCACACATACAAGTGTACCACAACTTAGCCCAATTGTCATTATCCCACTTCTGTCACCAATTTTACGTCAAGGGATACGCACAAAAACTTATAACTTTCCTACTTTCACAGTCTTCAGTATAATTATTCAGTAACCCACATAGCTGTAGAGTCATAGAGAAGTGATCGATCACGGTTGTGAATGGTCAAACGTTTCTCATAATTCATTCCTTGTTCGATTCATAAAAAATTGGCGTTTATGCGACGGCGGCACATGCCATTACGCTTATCTGCCTCATTCGCCGTATGCATATTAACTAGCAACTATCGACTTCCCAGGGTAAAATGAAACTCCAATTTCGTAAATTTCTTATGACTGTCAAGAACTGAACGGGCTGAATAATTTATAGTCTGTATGATAAGCTCGCGACTGTTCAGGTATATCAAGCACGAACTATGAGATTACGCTGAATTCTTAAGGTGTTAATTAATACCGGTTCATTATTAATAAACCACGGGCGTCAGGCTCGATTCCGATCTACGAGGCTACGACTAGATAAGTTTGTGCAATAATATCGATTCGCGGCACGAACACGAAGAGTTTAGATAATTGATTATTTGTCTTGGGAGAAACAGAAACCGATATAGAGAAGATGAGAGACTGACACTTGCAACGAGAAGAAAATACGCGGGAAAACAATAAGGTGTATATTCAATTAGCGTTTTTTATTTTTTTATGTTGATAAACTTGTCTCGAACATACGTCCACATTTTCAGCTGATTGACATGTTTAGTTTGTTGATGAGAGGCATAAAAGTTAGAAGTGTTTTGTGTGTTCGGCAATTCTCTGCTATCGATAAAAATGGGTCAAAGAACTTGCATCAAATTTTGTGTAAAAAATGTAATTGAGGGCTGAAAAACACTGAAAAATTTTGACAATGGCATACGGTGATTGTAGGGGAAAGGTGTATGAGATGATCCATTCAGGGAAGATGATCCTTTTATATTGCAACGAAACTAGTAGTGCCATCTAGTTGTGATTATTGGTAAAATATACTACCCGATATTCCCCCGCCACAGTCAATCGTAAAGGCGTCTTGAGCGACAGTTGAATTTTTTGAGGAAGAAAACAAAAATTATGTGACTTTAATCTAAGTTAAGGTTGACTTTAAGATTATGTTTAATGTGTTCTAACGTACTTTAGTGTCGTGACTAATGTATGAGCTAGCTTTGTATATTACTCTATTTAGATTCTTCAACAGCATAGAAACAGTTGAAACCACATAGGATATGTTATCGATCATTGAATAAAAAAAAGTTGTGTTGGGGCAAGATGATGATGTTACCGGTGTACAAGATGATCCGTGTGGATCATGTTGTACAACCCGTCTCGTAATTATAAAAGAAAAACTAATCGCATGTCGTGGTTGGAAGACTCCATGATCAAAGCGCTGGGTGCTGTAAAAAATGGCATGGCATTTTGAACAGCAAGTAATCAATTCCGAGTGCCTGTTATGTCGCTAGAAATCTCCTTTGAATGACTTCTAGTGGACCTAGATAAGTNATTAGTTACCGTTTTTGCAGGCTTTGTTCAACCCATAGAAATCTACAGGGTGGTCGAGTGTACCAATTTAATCGAAATCAAACGAACTCATGCATTTATTTTTATGATATTTAGTATGTTATAAAAATATCCCTAGAATTTTCCGATGTGTGTTTTTCTCAACATTATAGAACAATATTTCAAACTCTGTCATCGAGCCTATGAAACAGTTTCGTTTTCATTTGATCACTCTGTTGTTTTACAGTAGGTGATTCAAAAGGTCTTACCATTCCAACTTTTATTGAGTCAGCCCTTTCATGGGTTCGTCAGATTCAACAGCTGTGGCAGTCTGTTTGCAGTCAAACTTCGCTGCATAATTTCGCAAACATGGTCTTAGCAATTAGCGTCGTATAAATGATTAACCGATAATTTATGGTAGTCCATCTGATAATGCGTGATATTAGTCTGTACGTGTGCAAAAATAACAAATTATAGGCATCAGGAGCAATAACTTGAAAATGATAGGTCATGTGTTTGTGTCGATCTCTATCTTCGGAGACTCATTATATTAATTGTTAGTAATTAGATTACTCACGAGAACAATGTAAATTTCTGTGACACCCTCGACGAGGAAATTTAACCCCATAGTAACGGACAGAAAGATTGACAACTTCACTTCTGCAAAATAGATAGAGTTGATTAAGCACTTTCTATTAATTTAGTTCGGTTCAAAACTATTGATTGGTGATCCTCACAACTTTTTTTCAATTTAAGTAATCCGGCATTAGAAAACTACTGAATCTACAGAGTAGATGATTGAAATTCTTATGTATGACTGAGTCTCCAAACTTGATAAATAGTTATAGAAATTTTGGAAGCAAACTTCAGCTTCCAGCTACCCAGTATTTCCAACTAGTTTTCGTTAATTTTCTGACAACCATTCACTATGTTTGAAGAATGGAAGTAATACATCACCTGAGTATCATGTGCATAAAGAATTGGCCCCAAAATGGATCCCTGTCAAACGCCACGTATCAGTTCCCTTGTTTGAGAAACCGTTAGCCACCGTATTCACCTGATTTGCCACTTGCGACCATTTTCTGTTTTGCGACGATTTAGGAGATAAAAACCGAATCGCTGATATAGGTCAAGGACAACCAAAAAGTGCATATCAGAACTGCTTAGAGGGTTGGAAAAAACACTGGCACGTGTGTATCTTATCTAAGGGGGACTACTACTACTTTATTTTTTGTTATAGACCTCGTACGGTCTTCAGACACGTTTCGATAACTATACATAAAGCCTGCTTATCTCTACAACAAACTCAGGTTTCGAACCGACGTACATAATTTTAGTCTGAGATTCACGAACTTCACCAAAAAACTTCCCATTATCGTGAATCGTTTTCTAACCTAATCTAGCCTGGCTCTTTGAAAAATTACCGAACGAACTAAAGAATTCAAATTGTAATATATTCAAGAAGAGAATTAAACATATTTTGCTTATGAATGAAATTACTACCATGCTNTAGTTCGAGAATATGTACGCCTAACATGCCTGTAAACAAAGGATCGCGACTAATCATTGTGTATTGCGGAGGAAGTAAAAGATGGGTTCCGAATTCTTTGAAATTATGTGGAAAAAAACTTCAGGGCTGCAATGTTGACTATCATAGGAACATGGAAGCTAATATTTTCGAGGAATGGTTTGAAAACACATTGATCCCAAATTTGGATGCGAATAGTGTAATAGTTCTTGGCAATGCTTCCTATCATTCGCGACAGCTCATCAAAGTACCGAATAAAAATTCGAGGAAAGATGAAATACAAAGTTTTTTAATGGATAACAATTTGTATTTTGAAGATAGCTATACCAAAAACCAACTACTTGAAGTTTTACAGACAAAAACATTTGAAATACTGTATGCCCTTGAGAGTATTGCTGAAAAGTATGGACACACCATATTGAGACTTGCCCCTATTTTTGTGTTTTCAATCCCATCGAGTTGATTTGGGGAAAATTGAAACAAAGCATCAGGCGTAAAAATAATTTTTTACTAGTTAAAGAAGAAGCATCTAATATTACCGAAGAAGACTGGCAGAAAAGGATTAAAAAAGTAATTTTAGTTGAAAAAGACTATATGGAGATTGGACACTTCCATATTAATGGTGGAAATGAATTCATTATTGAACTATGATCGATAAATGCCACTAAAACTGTCGTTTAATTCGAATCGGAGAAAAAATATTTTTGTTTAATTCGTTAACCTCGATTAGCAGTCTTTTTTCATTGAGAAGAATTCTACGTTCAAAATCCTTGTCTGAAAAAACCTTTCGTCTAGGTGGCCTTTGGCTTTCGACCGCCGAACACACGTAATCTTCAATTAACTTGACAATGGAAAAGTTTCATAACAGTCGGCATTTGTTTGTTGAATGTTTCTAACATTTTTAATTTGAAGATAATAGCCGAATTGAAACTGTTGCCTGTGGTTCGGTACTGCCAAGACACATGTTGAAGTTGACAAGTTGACGTGCCATGCAATTACATATCGTATCGATGAGCAATTTTGTGTAATTCGTTTTTTCTTTCCTCGTCTCTACTTTGGAATTAAATTAATTCGAATCTCCCAGGCATCCATGGTGAATTTTACGTAGCAGACAAGGTTGTTCAACTTGTCTCGAAGGGCATGAAAGAATATGTATTAGGTTGCTTCAAAAGTTTTGTGTTTTTGTAGCTTCATATTTCAATATAAAATGTATTCTACTGCTCGATAGAGAATTTTATGCTGTATATATTGATGCCTTTCATTTTTTCCAAAGTGTAATTTTTTTTACAAAAATCACGGCGCGTGTTGACTGGTTATTATATAACTATGAATTATTTTTGATTTGGGTATTTCAGTCAATATCTGCGGGCTATGGAAACACTATTTTTTGTTATTCAAGCTTTCGGAAAGCTTTCTGAACACATAACGAATACCATTTTACCATTATAGTAAGAAGTGAGTTGAGCAAGGTCAACAAATTTCTGAACACGTAACAGC
>NW_019295506.1:0-12338 GCF_000500325.1 Leptinotarsa decemlineata
GAAATAATTGAGCTTATCAAAAAGGAGCCTTTCGATGAGGAACCCTTCAGACCGGACTTAGAAATTCTAAATGATTCCGAATTAGGCTGTGATGAGTACATTTTACAATGTATCAAAGATTGTTGGTCAGAAAATCCTGACAACAGACCCGACTTCTCTGTTATAAGAACCAGATTGAAGAGGATGAAAGATGGAAAGTAAGTTAAGATGATGTATATTATTCAGTTTCATATATTGAGCGCTATATTTCAAGAATATTCGTTTGTGTAAAATGTTTGACAACTTCTATCTTATCAAGAAAAATTCCACTTATAATTTATGAGTGCATGTCTTCAGAACTTTGTGATCTACCTCGTATACAATTCATTCTATTTATGGAATTTTTCTTCGATATTTTAATATTGACTAAAAAAAACTTATGGATACTGACAGTCGTAATGTCGTGAAGTGAGTAGGTTTCAATGTAACTATTGTAAATTATTCACAACTTTCTCTGCGCAATACAAATACTTTTTATATTTCACATAATTCTAGGGTTGAGAGATGATATGGAACAATACATGTTATTTTTATTCAACGAAAGTCATTTTTTGTGGAGGAAAAAATCAGTTTTTTATCGACCTTTTTTGGGTAATTGTTACCTTCCACAATCTGAAAAAATATAAAAGATTGTGGAAGGTAACAATTACCCAAAAAAGGTCGATAAAAAAATGTTATTTTTATAGCATAAAGATGATTATTCATTCAAATGAACAGTAACTTTGAAAAGAACGATATGGTAGTCTTTTGAACTTTTCTTTAGTAACACTATTTTATGATTTCAACTGGATAATTTACAAAACTACAACATTATCATGGATTTTCATCAAATATTGGCGAATTCCAACACATAAACTTCAAACTTTTGATATTCAAGAATATTTTACTTAATTTTTGAGACAGTCGTCTTAGAATGTAGTAGGCATTTCATTTGTCATTAAATGAAAGTATGACGCTTTCATTTCGGGGCCTATTTTGCGATGGAAATATATTGTTCTGATTAGAACAATGTACTTATTTATAATGATAATAATTGCTAGTAGCGGTGAATTGGCGCAGCGGTAGTGCGCTCTACTCACGACCTTTTGGTCGTGAGTTCGATCCCAACCTCAACCAGATATTTTTCTCGAGAGAATTTATCTAGTTGAAGCTGGAATGATTCTGCAATGTTACATGGCTGACGGACTGTGAATAGTCATGATGGTCCCTAGGTGGATCAGGAAGTTATAACGTTGACTACCCAGGACACAAGACAAATAACCAATATAGACAATTCCTAGTGTTTACCAATCAACCTATTACAATTGAGATATAAAGTTATATAAATATATATCTAAATAGATTTGTATATGTTCTAAATTGAGAAATGGTAAGAGTTTTTCATTTTCAGAAATAAGAATATTATGGACCAAATGATGGATATGATGGTTACCTATGCTAATCATTTAGAAGAACTCGTCAATGAAAGAACCAGGTTGCTATATGAAGAAAAAATGAAAACAGAAGATTTGTTACATAGAATGTTGCCAAAGTGAGTTTACCCTTATATAGTGTACTCTCACTAATCCAGAAGATATCAGACTGGCTTTAGTGAAAAAATTAAATAAATGAAGTGCACAAAATATATTTTCTTAATTCTAATAGGCATTGAATATTACTGAAGTTTTATCCCAACACCAAACCGTTATTTTACAAATAGACACGTGTTTCGATCACCAAGTGATCATCTTCAGTTTAATCTTCCTCTTGAAGATGATCACTTGGTGATACAAACACGTGTCGAGGTGTTAAAATAACGGTTTGGTGTTGGGATAAAACTCCAGTAATATTCATTACTCCACCAAAGGTTCCAAACAGTGCATCACAACTAATAGGTATCATTTTAAGTTTGAATAGTGTGATCTGAATTTAAATCAAGGAGTATTCAAAAATTGTTTTTTAACATTTTCGTAAGTAAATCACGATCGTAGTACTTTGTTTGCGTTGTTTTTTCAGTAACTCAGTATCTTGATTTCAATGTCATCATAACACTTGTCGAAAACAGAGTTCATTGGAGTGCCAGGCTGATGAATGACAGATTAGTGAGAGTCTTCATTGAATCACAACAAGTATATTAATAATATTTTGAAACTATATTTCACACTTGATTGTACTCTACACAAGTCACAAGCACATTCATTTGAAACCGAAAAATAGATTTTATTTTCATTTTCAGACCTGTTGCGGAGAGGTTAACCCTGGGCCTTGGTGTTGAACCAGAATCATTTGACTTAGTAACCATATATTTCAGTGACATTGTAGGTTTTACTGCGATGTCTGCAGAAAGTACTCCATTACAAGTAGTTAATTTTCTAAATGATCTCTATACAGTATTCGATGGCATTATAAAGGGTTACAATGTATACAAAGTTGAAACAATTGGAGATGCATACATGGTGGTAAGCAAATAGGTATTTTCTGAAAACACCGGCTAGAGATAGTTGTAAATATCGAATAAGCACACTTATAAAATATGACAAGATTGTAATTTTGCATTTGACAATTCCGTCAACAATTTCCTGAATGTTTTTTGAAGAATTACTATTACAAGTTTTTTACAAATTTCCTAACAAGAGGGCGGTTTTCTGAAATTATAAGTAACATCATGAAAATACAATATTAATAAATAAACACCATTTTTGCTCATAATAGTGAGATTTCTGTCCAAGATTTGCTAAACATAAACTATTCAGATCTTATAACATAATTATACATAATGAAAACTTCTGTCCAAGATTTGCTATAGATAAACTATTCAGATCTTATAACATAATTATGAATAATGAAAACTTTATAGCATATTTTAAAACAAAATTACTTTTCACACGAGTCAGAACTCTGAAAACCCAATTCTTGATGTATGTGTCACTGACCAAGTCGTCATCATAGGCAAATCATCATTGTTAATTTATAATCATTTTCTACTTAGCAAAATGATTTCACAGTTCTGGTATGTTTATAAAAAATCTTATTAGATTTATTTTTCCTTATAGATTACACAAAAATCTAAGAACTAGGAAGGTTATATACCCTTCTTATCTGTGTAGTCCATGCAAAGGAATTTACGGTGAACTATTTACTCAGAACTGTCGCCTAGGTGGAGGGCAGGCTAAAATCTTTCTTCAAGTTCAAAAATTTAACAAATAAATGGAGGAAATATAAGTACAAAGGCTTTGATGACGGGATTCACGATTGAAGAGAACAAAATCTGGGCTAGTAGGTCGTGGTCTACTGAAGTCTCAGCAACGACTTGTTGCTGAGACTTTGAGATAATAGCTTTGTCCTTTCAGTCAACGCGCGTACTACTCAGGATGTCTGCCGCGGCGACAGACAAAACGTTTAGTACAATAAGTTCCAATTGTCCATAACCTACAAGCCTTCATTTTGTTCTTTTTAAGTGGAAAGTTTAGTATGAAAGTGTATATTTTGAAATATATTTTTCCGTTAACCAGCTGACGGTTGTTTACGAATGAAAATGACAATGACATAAGGTTTAACAAGGTCTTGAATTTCAACGTGCGATTCCTAACATATGTATTAATGAATATATTGATTTTTTTATATGCACACTCTTAACTGAACTACCACTTAGTGATTTAATGATTCCATAATGATGAAACATGAGAGATTTGTATAATTTGGATCTAAGAAAACTGAAACATAACGTTTTTTTTATAAAAATTCAGTTTTTAGAGAAATAGTACATGATAATTTTGTAAAGATAAGATCTATGATTTTTTATCCACCTTTTTTGGGTTTTTTCACCCTCCACAATCTGAAAAAATACAAAAATTGTAATGGGGGAGAACTTTATACAGATGTAGAAAGGGACAACTTTTAAGTTCACCTTTATAAGTTACTGTATAATCCAAAGTATTTTTCCTAAAGAAAGATGTTCTATACATTAGTAACTTGTGCTTATCAATTTTGTCTATTAAAAAAAAGAACTAAGAAATTATACAATTCACCTTAAAGTTTCGGAGGCGAAAATTATTATTACTCTTGAAGTGGTTGACAATCATTTTCATCTTATTCGGTTCAACTTGATGTTCACTGTCTGATTTCAAAATGTGTTCTGGTAATTTTGATTCTGTCTATTTCTGATATAAACTCGATTTTTATTCTCACGTACTGTTGATAGTCATGTAGTTTCACCATTATAACTTTTATTACTAGAACAAGGTATTTTATAAATATGATATTTTTTCCCGAGGAGTAGTATTCTGTGAGTAAGCCTATTTTTTCAAATTTGTTTCTGTGCAAATGTGTATTCAACAAAATACACAGTTTTGATTTATTATATCCTACTGTATCATTTTCTAGTTCTTAGGTTTCTGCTGCTACACATCAAATTATTGAAAGCTCAGGTTCTACTTTTTACAATAAAAATATTTTATCAAAAATCAGTCTGTTCGTTCCAGGTATCAGGATTACCAATTAGAAATGGTGATAAGCACGCTGGAGAAATCGCTTCTATGGCCTTAGACTTATTATGTGCTGTGAAAAACTATTCAATAGCTCATAGACCAAATGATTCATTGAAATTGAGAATAGGAATCCACACAGGTTGAGAATTATCATTTATTCAATAGGTCAATTTTTTAAATCAGTTTCTCCATTTCACTCAGGTCCTGTAGTAGCGGGAGTGGTAGGCCTAACAATGCCACGTTATTGTCTTTTTGGAGACACTGTCAATACAGCTTCCAGAATGGAAAACAATGGGGAACCCCTTAAAATTCACATCAGTGCTCAATGCAAGGATGCACTAGATAAACTAGGTGGCTATATTATAGAAGAAAGAGGTATTGTTTCCATGAAGGGCAAAGGGAATGTAAGAACTTACTGGCTAACAGGGGCAACAGAACATGCAGTACAGAGTAGAGAAGTAGATCTGGCAAAACTTCCCCACTTATTTTCTTTTCCTGGAAGGAGCCCTAAGTTGAATTCCGAATCGAGACAACCATCTGTTTGTGGTGGTTTTGGGGGAATACATAGTAGAAGACATTCAAGTGTACCAAGAGGTTTGTTTTTAATTTCATCAATTTGCCCACTGTTGGAAAAAGTCTAATTCAAATAACTCTAACCCTTTGATAAAATCTGTTGCAAGCATTTTAGAACATCATTGCAAATAAGGTTAAAAATGAATAATTGCTCAATTTTGCATCGAAAGCTACAATATTTGGTGGTAAATACTATTTTGTGATAGTAGGAGTGAACGATTAGGAAAACAAGGTGGCAGATTTTTTTGACAGCTGAAGGAGCAAAATATTGATTTTCAGGATAGAAGCTTTTTCAATTATGAATAGTCTGACCCGTTACTTGATGAACATTATCCATGATACTAACTATAGAATTTTCGCAATAAATTTTATTCAAAACACGTACCTCTACACAGTAGCTTCATCAGTTACTGGTGGCTTTTTACCGTTCTACATCTCCGTCTCTATACAAAAAAATGTGGGAAACATCCTTCATGTAATTCAATGTTCAAGTTCAGGTAGTTATTTAAAATGTGCTTCTTTTAGTTTTTTTCTGAAACAAACTTCTATGGATGATTCACAACTTTGTAAAAATTTCATTTTGAGCTTTATTGATTTTTTTGGGAGTTTCCTACATTTTGTGTATAAAGATAGAGAAGTAGAAAACTAAAAATATAACATTTTTCGTGAAAACTAATCTCTCCTAAAAAATATTTCCCTTTCAATGTATTGCCTTTCACTCTGAAGATTGTGATTGAACCTTTATTAATTTTTTCTGGTTACTACATACACCCCACCCAATAATATATCGAGTTTTATGTAGAAAAAATGTAAGTATAGCAATATTATAGTATAGTTCAAGTAAATGATACAGTGCAACCCACCTTCCAACAGCTCCCCTTTAATAATACAGTTAACGAGCTAACTTATTTCGTTATTCAATAATCATTTCTGATTATATAAGAATCACTGTGTGCAGTTTGATCTAATTTGAAAGATAGGATAGCTTACATCTTAATTTATAGTCGCGATATTATTTTATTGCAAATTATTTGTCTGTTATTTCACATTCACAATTATCTGTCACAATTATCTCCAAACGATTTCAACAGATGGCGATATCTATTGACTGGATTGAGTTAAGTAATCAATAGATGGCGCTGCTACGTTAAACCTACAAACGTGTCATACAAGCTACAATTCAATAGCATAACCACCTCGTGTTGTTGAAGCTAAAGTATAAATTAAATTTATTTTGTATTAAACGAAATATCGTGAAATTCAATTGTTTTTAGTTTTTAACAATTACTAGATAATGGGAACGGTGAAATAGAATTGCAACCAAATACGCAATGCATTAAATTGCCAAACAATTTCTGCACTGTTCTTCAGGAAAAAAATGAATTGATTCAGGGTATTTTTCCGGATATACAGAATAATTACTTGAATCATAACTGGCTCAGTCATCGGGCGATTTTAGCAGCCAAAAATGTTGATTTTGACGAAATTAACCTCCAGATACAACAGTTGTTACCAGGCGTTCTGATGTCTTTTAAATCAATCGATACTGTTGTTGATGAAAATGAAAATGTAAATTTTCCAATTAAATTTTTAAATTCACTAGATATACCTGTAATGCCACCACATAATTTTCGATTAAAGAATGGTTCCCTATTATTCTCCTACGTAATTTGAATCCACCTCAATTATTCAACGTTACGCATTTGGTCATCAAAAAGATCACCGGAAATATTCTTGAAGCAACCATTTTAACTGGGAAGTTTAAAGGAAAAGTGGTCCTGTTGCCACGTATTCCAATGATACCGTCAGATTCTACCATACCCTTCAGAAGGCTACAGTTTTCAATTCGTTTAGCTTTTGCCATATCCATAAATAAGTCTCAAGGCCAAACAATGTCCATTTGTGGTTTAGATTTGGAAAATCCATGTTTATCTTATGGGCAACTATATGCTGCAATAGAAATTAAAAGTATTTATAATTCAAAATAATAAATATTATTGTTAAAGATTTAAGACTATCTGCCCTACCTACATCATTCACAGCGGCGGCTCGTCAAAGGAGTCAAGGGAGGCTTGGCCTCCCCATAAAATTTGAGGCTATTCATCGCAATAAATTAAAAGAAATTGACAAATTATTATGATTATTTTTTTCTGAAAATGCTTGGGTATCATTACTTTACCATTAATTTTAAATATAAATTCATAATATGCCCGAAAAAACACTATCACTCATTACGTAGTAAGTACCACACTGTATTCTGAATCAACAAAACTCAAACGCACCGCCCATGAACGAATAAACCATCAACCTGAAATAATAAATGCCATACGCTGCAAGGAAACCAAGCCTCCGACCGCTTTAAAAAACACAGGCTCCATGAGACCGATCCAACCAGCGTCATACGTCCCGATTTGTTATTTCAGTTGCAGAAATTATAGCGTTAGAGGAGGCTAGTCTTCAGTTGGCCTCCGTTAGTGTACGACTGCGTTTGTTTTTTATTTAATTACTCGGACGGGATGACGTGACGGACGGGACTGAAAACTATTTCGGTAAATCGTGTTTTAGTGTTTCATGGTAATATTTTTTTATTTGTGTATAAAACAGGCAGTATTATATTATAGCAGTGCTTTTTGGTAATATTTTTAATGTGTTTTTAAAGTGTTTTCTTTCAATTTCAAGGTGTTTTCAGGTTTTCACTTTTCGGTAAGTTTTTTTTCATTTATTATGGATAAGTTGGACGAAATTAAAAAATCTGACGATATAATCGATTGGTTGCGGACAAATAATTTTAAGTCTTTATCTTATGAAAATGAATTTTACTTTATTAAAACTCTGGGAAGGCCTCAACCAAATTTGATTTCAATTGGAACGTCAGATAATTGACAAAATCGAGAATTTAATATTAGTTGGTACGATAAATGCGATTGGTTAAACGGCTCCATTAAACGAGAAAAACTTTTTTGTTGGCCCTGTGTTTTATTTTCCGTACAAACCGAATACCAAACATGGTCTAAAATAGGATACTCCGATTTAAAAAAATTTCTTCGTTCTACAGAAAGACATTTTAAATTTAAGGAGCATATATTTTCGTCTTGTAAATTAAAATTGTTAAGCAAACAAAATATAGCAACAGCTTTAGATACAGCTCAAAAAGAGGCCATAATTTCTTTTAATAATCAGGTTAGGGAAAATCGGTCGAATTTAAAAAGACATATCGATATTACGATTTATTTGAGTTCCCAGCAAGAATTAGCTTTTCGCGGACACGATCTGTTTAAAATCTGATGAGACCGAAAATTCGATTAATCGCGGCAATTACAAGAAACTTTTAATGTGGTGGGGCAAATATGATTCACAATTTGGCACTTTTTTAAACGGTAGCGTTTTTTCGGGCACCTCAAAAACCATCCAAAATGAGCTTATAGACAGTGTGGCATATATTATTGAGGAAAATATAAGCAAGGAGATTGAAAGTGTTTCTTTTTTTGCATCGGAAATTGAAGAAACTACCGATGTTACCTGTACTTCACAACTTTCGATCGTTTTTAGATATGTCAAAGATGGTAATGTGGTAGAACGTTTTATGGGTTTTCATGATGTTTCATCTGGGCGCACAGCTGACGATTTATTTAATTTTTTAATGTGTACGTGTGACACCTATAATTTTAGGCAAAAGTTAATTGCGCAAACCTATGATGGAGCTGCGGTCATGGCCGGCCATTTAAATGGCTTACAAACTAAAATAAAGTCCATAGCTCCTCATGCACTTTTTATGCATTGTCATGCCCATACCCTAAATTTAGTATTAAGCAAAGCGTGCAACAACATAAACATTTTCGGGCCTCCGGCGGGCTTTTCTGTGTGTATATCGTCTTGATGACTTTAGCCTCCCCTGTTCTCCAATGTTATTTACTAACAACTTTGTAATATACTCATTTGTTACAAAATTGAATAAAAATAATAATAAATTTCAAAATTAATTATTTTGTATTGATTTTGCTTAATATCAACTGTACGATAATTTTAATTAATCGTAAAGTCCTTCCCCTTCAAATCCCAATCCAGTGGATTTCAATGCCAGCTTTAACGTTTCGGTCTTCGATCGTAAATAATAATTTCATTGTACTAAGGGGTTACGGTGATAGAAAATATGTCATGGAGGTCGCCATATTTTTTTACAAATGGCATCTATGTGAAAAAGCATGGTGGTCCCCGTGACTGATGTTCTCCTACCGTTCCTCTTAAATAGTTTACTACAATGTAATATAACAAAAACCTTAGCCGCAGCAACGCGTGGCCGGGTCTATTATGTTGATGACATAAAAATAATAATTTGTTTTACAATCAATCACTCAGTTACATACTGGATGAGTAAGTTATATCTGTAACGTTTTATACATACATTTTTACAATCATCTTTTCAGTTGTCCTGAAGAAGGAAATAAACATTTCCGAAAGCTTGACAAACTAGCAAAGAGTTTTCATCCTTGACCTTGACTGCAACCTCAAGACTTTGATGAGCTGTCGCGAATGATAGGAAGCGTTGTCAAGAATTATTACACTATTCGTAACCAAATTTGGGGTCAATGTGTTTTCAAACCATTCCTCGAAAATATTAGCTTCCATGTTTTTATGATAGTGTACATTGCAGTCCTCAAGTTTTTTCCACATAATTTCAAAGAATTCGAAACCCATCCTTTACTTCCTCCGCAATGCACAATGATTAGTCGCGATCCTTTGTTTGCAGGCATGTTAGGCATACACATTCTCGAACCATCATTCCACCCTTTCGTAACTGTGTCGTGAGTGTCATACCAAGATACGTTCAAATAGAAAATTTGCCGTTGTTCTTGTCTATATTTAGTTATTTGTTCTAAGTATTTGTTACGCAATCCCACTATTCTTCTACTTTCTATAACTTCTTGACGTTTGTTTATTATTTTAAATCTAAATCCTAGTTTCTTTATCCGATTCTGCTCACGTTATGGCCGGAAGTATTCAATTTATTCCTTATGATTTCAGTTGCAGGAATCTCATTGCTTTTGTAACAGTCATATATTGTTTTTTTCAATGATTTTATTAGATGAACATCTACAGGTTTTGGTAATCCTGTATCACATCGCGTCTTGCGTTCCCCTAAGGTTTGTCTTTGACTATTTTATATACAGTTGAGAAAGAAAATTTGGTCAAATCTGATGTTACTTGTAGATTCTTATATACATTGAAACATACCTACTCTCTGTGTTTCAATATTCAAATGCATCCGAATCTTATTCACTAGTATTTCTTTTTCACATTATTCACCATCGCTATTAGAATCACTATACTGGAAAAAGTCTGCATTGTTTTCACACTCATTATTACTATTAGTACTTGTCCAAGGACGTATTGTAATATCAATTCAGATGTGGTAATAGTATTTATAAGTGTTATGAGAAGTTTATTGAAAAACCTGTTCACTTCTTTGAATTTTTTTATACATCTTTATTCATTCAATATCTTATTAACTTCCTACTTTCATCAACATAGATCCCATCTAAGGATATCTGGTGTTCCCTGTTATGAAAAACTCGATGAAGACTGGCATTAATGTCAACTACAATTTGGTGATGTCTTTAGTCTTCAGTTTTTTATAATTCCAACGTTAAGAAAAGTCACTTTTATCATTTTTTTCAATTAAGATCTGCATCTTTAAGCAATATATAAGGCAGAATATGTTATTTTATTTTACAGTTGGTTGGAGATATTTGGATGCTGAACAAAAACACAATAAATCTGGAGTCACAAGTGAATTAAATGTCAGTATTAATGTAGAAGCATAAATTGTTCACAAATATTGTGCTATAAACAGTTAACATTTTAGAATATTTTTGAATCATATGACGAAACTTTTCATTTAAATTCGTGTTGAAGCAATAGTTCTGTGAATTTTTTTTTTCTGGTTGACCTAGCCGTTACTTGATGAAGATCCATAGTAATTTTACAATCTACACCTAACGATTTGATCTTCCCAAGTTTATTTTCAAAAATGTCACATGTTTTGCTATCACAGTTGCTTTTTTGTTGTTAATAACGCACTGAAAGTTATTTCTTTATTCTAATTTTTATATACGCCATGTAATCACCAGTGAAAACTACCGAGTAAGGTACTAACTCGATCACAATTACCTAGAGCACCAACTCAACTTTTATATATCTAAGTTTTATCCTCAATTATGATTACCTAGATCGTATATCAATAATAATGAATATTACTGGAATTTTTTCCCAACATCACAAGATCAATAATAATTTGAATTGAAAGGGGTTATATTTTTAGGAGTGATTAATTTTTGGGATTAAATCAAATAGGTGAACGAATGTCATTACGATGTCATCGATGACATAAGCAGACCAAGCTTATTCCGTGACATTCAAAATCGTAATTCATGAATGAAGTGTGTGTATTTTCTATAATGTTATCCAATTTGGTACTGAAGAGCCTTAGGGCAAGTGTCTTAAGGCGAAACACCGGTGTATACCAGTTAGGGTGACAGTGTTCCATGTGAGTATCGAAAGAATTTTTTTTCTTTCGTGTAATTCAATGTTTATATGAAAGTAGCTGTTTCAGGAGGACTTTCTTTCAGTTTGTGTCTGAAAGTTACTTTGCATGATCTACACATCCATGTATAGCGTTACTTATTTTCAAATTGATTACTTCCTTCCTTTCTTTGGAAGATTCTCTCATCCATTTTTTTTGTATCAGATGGAGTAGTAGAAGGCCAAAAACTTTCTTTCCCAAAAATCAATAATAATGTTTACGAAGACTAACATCAGTCTATAAGAAAACTAGTTCAGTACTGGTGATTATTTTAATTCAGTTGGTCATTCAGTAAAATGTTTGATTTTCTTAGTTTATTAATTTCTATTGCTACCGAATGATTTAGCTTTAAACCTTTATTTTCTATGTGTAAAATTTCGAAATTTCCGTTGAAAATATAATTTCCTCTAAAACATGATTTGCATATTTCGAACTTGTTTTCTTATTTCCATAGTTCATATGATGTTCCTGGATGGAATTCCTAATTGTTCTGCTGGTTTGACCAATATATACCACAATTACTACATAGTAGTAATTGTGGAACTTGTCGCTTCCCACTGTCTGTCCCTATGTATGCTTAGACCTTTAAAACTATGCAACGGATTTTGATGCGGGTGTTTTGATAGATAGAGTGATTCAAGAGGAAGGTTCACATGTATATAACATGCATAACAATAATA
>NW_019295507.1:2431-17602 GCF_000500325.1 Leptinotarsa decemlineata
ATCCTCGACCTGTATCAAATGAATCTACTCGATGCTCATTCCATCCTTCTATGCGTCGATCACGTCGCACACGTCTCTTTCCCACTCACTACCGTAAGTACGTCCCCTAGGGAATACGCCATAGAAGCCCTGTATCCCCTCTACTCGCATTCTTTGAAGTAATTGACTTCGATTCGGGATAGGGCACCTGCATTTTTGTTGATTTTGCCAGATTTGTATTCTATCTGGTGATCATACTCTTCGAATTTGAATCGCCAGCGTGCCAGTCCACTACCAGGGTCTTTTATTGAAAAAAGCCAGGTGAGGAGTCTATGATCAGTGATTAATTGGAATTTTCATCCGAAAAGATATGGGCGAAAATGCTTTACTGCCCAAACGATGGCGAGAAGTTCTCTTTCTATTGTAGAGTACTTCGATTCTGCGTTATAAAGTGTTCAGGAGGCATATGCTATTGGGAGTTCTTTGCTAATCGGAGTTAGCGATAAAACGCACTGGCATTAGTGGTGAGCAAAAATGGTTCCTCAAAATTAGGGTAAATGAGAATGGTGCTCGTTATGAGTGCATGTTCAAGTTGTTCGAATGCTTGTCTGCATTCAGCGTCAAAGTTAAAGGTAATTTTTTCAACGGTTTCCAAATTTTGGCGAAATTACAAATGAATCGTCGATAGTATCCGGCTGAACCTAAAAATGATTTTTTTTCTTTTTGAATTTTTGGTTCTGGAAATTTTTGGATACATTCAATTTTCGTTGGATTGGGTTTGACTCCACTTGGGTAAGGACATATTTAAGATAGGCAACTTCTTTTCTCAAGAATTCGCAATTATTCGGTTCGCTTTTTGAAGTCTTTTAAATACTTCGGACAACCTTGCTACGTGCTCATGTATGGTAGGAGAATATACGATGGTGTCATCCATGTATATGAGACATCTTTCGTTTTGTATACCTAGAAGAACATTATCCATAACTCTCTGGAACGTGCTTGGGTCTTTATTCAAGCCGAATGGCATACGAACAAATTCGTAGTGACCATTGTCTACGGAGAAAGCCGTTTTGGGAATATCTTTGGGTTCGATTTCAATTCAATGAAATCCGGAGGCGAGATCAAGCGTGGTGAAATATTCGCATTCACCTAGCTGGTCTAGGAGGTCTGAGATGTTTGGTAATGGGTATTTGTCTTCAACCGTTAGCTCATTGAATTTTCGGTAATCAATGACCTCTCCACTTCTGTTTACCGAAGGCATCCTTCTTTTTGGGTACAAACTAAACTGGCGATGACCATGGGGATATTGATGGCTGAATAATACCTTGATTTAGCATTTTTGATAGTTGTGTCTTTACTTCCTCCTTGTGCACCTGAGGGTACCTGTAGGATTTTGTAAAGACGGGTCTAGCATCCTTGGTGTCAATGGTATGCTTTATTTCGTTGGTAAAAGTGAGATAATCTCCTTCTCAAAAGAATTGGAGACATAAATCAGTTATTAATTGATGTTCCTCTTCGTTCAGATGTTCGGTTCTCAATTGCGCTTCTATTTCTTGGATACGGTCAATATGAGGTTTCTTTTGGGAAAATAATTCATTAATGTTCAAAATTGTTTCATGTGTTGGAAGTGGTTTGAGTTTTATTTCAGAAAAATCAATTTGTTTTGAGATCGCGTTTGTATTTACGATAGAAGTATAGAAGTATAGAATTTTGACTTCGACATTGGGAATTCTTACTTTTTTTTTCTTCACCAAACAGTATAGTTTCAGTGTTCTTGAGATTGCAATGTAATTTGAATATTTTCTCCATTTGGGGTTCTATTTGAATTTGGTTCGATTTTACAGTAAGTATGTGGTCATTGAAACTTGTGTCTGAAACTTCAAACAAAGGGACCATTTTTCAGGTCAATTATACAATTGTAATGTTCGAGAAAGTCATATCCAAGTAAACCGTCAAAGTCGATGTCTGGGTCGTAGATGAAGACTTTGTGTGGATCGTTTTGTGTAAAATTTATTAAAGTGGATTTTCTGGTCAGTGATATCTTGTATAGTGACGTTTTCAGAGAATCTAAGGCAGTGTCTCCCAAACTTTTCGAGTTCAAGGCTCCCTTATGTGTTTTGAAGCTTATCGCGGCGCCCCGAACATAAAGACTACACTAGATATTTAATTAATAAAATTAGGTAGGTAGCTGTCTGAACGGATTGCATTTTGCAATTACCGATATTATCATATCATCAGAGGTTTTTTATTAATAGGTACCGACGTATTACCTTCACTCTCAGTTATCTGGGTTTGAAAATGGATATTCCTGCACCTGTATCGATGAGAATTTCAAAAGTATTGGAAGAGTCTTTGATGTAGTACAGATTCTTCGAATTCATTGGAAGTATAGGGCTTACATGAAAATTTGATCCAGGAAGTTCACGTTCGGGTTGAAGTCTTGTATATTCAAGGACTGAATTTGGGATTGGACTTCTGATATAGGGTCAATCGATTGGTTGTTGGTTGTCTGGGGTTGAATAGGTGGGTGGTTCGCATTCGGGAGTGATAGAAAATCCTGGTACATTGATGGATCTTCAGGTGTTTGAATTTGATTATATTGGTAATCTCGATTACTAGAAGTATAGTAATCATAGTCATTATCAGTAGGGTAGTAATCGTTGTATTGATAGTTATAGCTATCAGCTGTATGTCTTGATTATCACCTGTATTATGATCTTGAGATTCATATGTCATGGAATGAGCTCTTTGGTTTTGATTGAAATTGACAGGGTAATTTTGATTTCTTTGAATTACGGGCGGTCTGAATTGGTTTTGAGATTGAGGTCGAATTTGGTTTTGATTGGTCTGAGACCTGTTTGGCTGAGAATTTGGTTGAAAGTTTGGTCTTGGAAAATTTTGATTGAGTTGAGGGTTTGTCTGACTTGAATTTTTTTTATTGAGTGAAGGGTTTTTTGGTCTTGCGAACTTTTAGTTGGAATATTGATGATTATTTTGGGATCTTTCTTGTCCCATTCGACATTCTGTGGAAATGTGACCTATCTAACAAGTGTGACAACTTCTTTGAGATGTTGGTTGGGAGTTTCTTCTGATTGTTTGTTGAGGGCGTGATTGATTGGGCCTTTCGTTTTTTTGACGTTCAAAATAGGATAGTCGCATTTCTCCTCCAATTCTAATGTGGGCTTCGAGTAGATCTGCCGGATTGGAGGCACGGATTACTCAACCTATTCGAGGTTCTAGTCCGGTTAAAAGCGTATTTGAAGCTAGTGTTTCAATGAGTGCGGATTGCGCGTGTTTCTGTTCTGCAGAAAGAACGGATTTTTGTACACAAGCGTGAATTTTGGCATTGTGGACTTGAAGGCGCTGACTTGATGCGCTGGAGATCATGAATTAATGATGTTAGATCTCTAGAGTCCCCAAAATATAAATTCAATGAATGTTTGATTTCAGGATAAGTTCCAGGATTCCTTGAACTTATCAATTCTGCTGCTCTACCTCTTAGCTTGTTTTTTATGTGAATCACTAATAGATCACGTTGATCGGCTGTGGACATGCGATACGCACAATCATAGGCATTTAGGAAAGTGTTCAAAAATATTTGATCACCTTCGAATTCAGGCACTATTGAAAATATTTCTAATAATTTGTATGGTTCGATTACATCTAGTTCTGGTTGATTTTGATCCACTTCGATTTAACTTATCAAATTTGCGGTGTCAAAATTTGAATTATCGAACAGTACTTATTTACTATCTACAATAAACAGTCAGTATGATTATTGATTTTACAAATAATTTCAAATGATGGTAAATAGATTGAAAAATAAATCAAAACGATCCAATATCGACTTACAATAATACAATCTTCATTCCGACCCGTCGCGTTCTCGAAGTCGTCCGGCCAAGGGCTTCACCAGGTGTTCCTTCCGCTGCTTCCTCGAGTGATGACTCCTCGGGGGTTGTTGGTTCTTTCTCTGTTGAGGGATTAAAATCCGCCACTACTAGTTAGGTTTTTCTCGTTCTAGCAACGTTGTCAGATCCTACAACGACTGCGGCAATTGTTATATTCACTCTTTTGAATATGACTTTTTGAAAACACTTCATTTCCAAATACGGACTTTACTTGAACAAATAATGAAAAATACCGTTACAAAAACAAAACTACAATAGATATGAAACAGATTCTAAATTATTACTGGACAAGTTCTAAATAGATACTGAACACGTATTTGACTTTGCAGGGAACATTTATAATGTGTAGACAGCGATGTCAGCAGGAGACGATGGGAAAAAACCAAAGTATTAAGTTCT
Organism: Leptinotarsa decemlineata; assembly: GCF_000500325.1. Classification (NCBI taxonomy): domain Eukaryota; kingdom Metazoa; phylum Arthropoda; class Insecta; order Coleoptera; family Chrysomelidae; genus Leptinotarsa; species Leptinotarsa decemlineata. The sequence goes on from NW_019295507.1 coordinate 6,721, forward strand.
GCTGACTCTGCTGACTCAAAGTCTTGGAAGTCGTTATTTTGGTAATCTGATACCGGTGAGATCGTCCTACTCACGATATAACATGCATTTGATCGTTGTATACAGGAATATGGTGCAATAATATGGTTTCCTTATTATTCCGTTCATAAAAATGAAATTGAAAAGGTACAGAAGTAGCAGATTACAGCCGGTTCTGGGCCTCCCCCCACCACTATGACGTACTAATTGCTCTTTTAAATTTTGTTCAGTAACATCAAGGCGATGTGACCTTGAAGTGTCTAGTACATGGATCGTTCAGATTTATTTTTTCCATATGAAATTTTGTGTGTGTGTGTGTGACATAGTGACGTAATTACATTTGATTGGTGTGTGTGTGTGTGTGAGAATGCACGGTACAGGGTTTCATCATGTGCTTGTCTATGTACAAATATATGTCTGCAAACTTCGAAGATCCTTCAAGTGATGAATGTTCCATCGGTGTGAGCCCACCAAGTTAGTAGAGGTGTGACGTCATAGCAGCAACCGTTCAACGGTAGGAGAGCGAGATGTTCACTTCCCGACGTGTGGCTGAGTAATGCGTATTCATCCGTGTGCCCTCACCTCTCTCGATGCGGTGAACGCTGTGACGTAACGCATCGCCTTAGCCTCGCTATCGATGGTGACACGCAGGCGGCCGAGGACTGTGTTAACTTCTGCCCTCTCCGAGAGCGCAACGACCACTGCCTGTTCGTATCGACATCTGTTATCGCATCCAGCTGGTAGGTGGGCTGTGACGTCAGGCATCTCTAGTGGGTAGCAACGAGCAATGTGAACCTTTCACGGTTTTTCATGGTGGGGGTGACTCGCACTGTTTAATATAAAAGAAATGCCTGGCACACTATGAAATCAGTAGACGAATATATCTCCAGCAGTTAGCAATTGGTGTTATTCAGTTCGTAATAGAAGGAAGACGGTGAGTTTATTTGTCTGTTGGCAATTGTTCATATTTTCATAAATATTTTCATCATGTCAGTTTCAAAACTAGACTTGAATAAAATCAATAATTTGATTGCCCAGGAGGTTGAAATACTAGAGCAAAAGGCCTTATCATCATTGCCAATTAATGAAGTGTACATAATTAAAAATATGTCAACTTATTCTACAAGGTTTGGTAAATCAATTTTATTAACTTTGGAAGATGTAAGCAATGATAAATTATTTAAAACATGGCTACCAAAACGTATTTCGTTGCAATTCAGTGATGACGATATAACTTGTATCAACTCATCGGGTGGTAAATNCAGAAATTCAACTCTATCAAGAATGATAATATTGAAAATCGTACGACACTTGAAAAATTGTATGAGCCCATAACGAAACCATTGAATGTTTTATCATCAAACGCTACTTCGAAATTATCAGTGTTATCGTCAACTCATGGAAATGTTCAATCTACTTCAAATTATCCCATGAGTACTCCAATAGGAAAAAAACAATCTTTCGGTAGTGTATCATCTGTGAATAGTGACACGAGCACACTTCAAGACGATATGAGAACAACTCTATTCGAAACACCATCATCGTCCCACATCGATTCCTCGGATCCTGACTCCTCACATAATATGAATGAAAGTCGTGAAGATGTTTTGGCGAAACATTTGAATAATGTAAAATCTAGAAATCCAGCATATGATGGAACATTTGGTGTACGTATGGATCCTATTACACAAAAGCTGAAAATGGGAAGTCTAGTGGTACATTTCAAAGATGGAAACATTTCATTTTGGGGTGCTAATAAAGTGGAGAAATATGAATGCGCAGGTAGTCCAGACTTGTATGATATGATCTTTCTGAAGAATCCGCAAGATGTTGATAATGAAGAAACTCGTCAAGTATATTCCAAAATATTGAAAATAACAAATGCTCCTCATAAACAATATCATCTGAAGAATGGTTTCTAAAAGACAAATTCTAAAAAATTCCGTGAAGTTATCAAACCTTCATTAGATTCACCACAATATCCAATAAGAAGTAGAGATAAAATTGGTGGAGCACTCAAACGACTGAAAATGGAGAAAACATATAATTCTAAACCTGTGAATTATGTGTACTGGAATTCACCGAGAGAGTTAGTTGCTCGCTTACGACTATTGGTATCTTCAAAGTCAGCTGGACATACCGGACATGATAATGAAATAATTTCAATAATTGAAGAATTAGGTGAAGAAGGTATAATATATTAATATATTCACAAGTAATGATCACTGTCACATCATCATTCAATGCAGTGACATTATCATCTTTTCTCTTTAATCATTTTGAGATAGAATGACTGATGAAATAAGTGATGTCAAACGACAAGTTGTTAATGAATTACATAGACTTGCAAGACGTAATTTCCGCAGAAGAATAACCACCATCAAAGGTTTTGGAGATCTATGGCAATATTGTACGTATAAGCAAGTACAAAAATATTTTTGAAAATTCTTACACTGCGAACTTTACCACGGAGCTGTTCAAGACTGTTAAAATTATTAAAACCACCTCAACGACCTATAATCTTGAAGATATGAATGAACAACCTATTAGAGGATGTTTTTACGAAGAAGAGTTATTACGAACCGAGAATCCTGACGTATATCTGATTGAGAAGGTGTTGAAGAGAAGAAAAAATGTATATGTAAAGTGGTTAGGCCTTCCTAGCGAACAAAATTCTTGGATTGATGAATCAAATATGGTTTGAATGTATCTACTAATATATTTATGAATAAAGTTATGTTAAAATTCATTATTGTTTTCATTTCCGCTGCCGTTGCAGCGGAGCTGGAACGACAGCGCAGGTACCACAAATATTTCTACAAATACCCATATTACTGAATATTATAGGCTCGGAACACTTCAGGCACTGTGACTGTTGTTGACGATATTCTGATTTTGTTTGCTTCGGTGGATGAGATGGAGGTGATAGCTGAATCCGCGACACACAATCACTGCACATACCAGTGCATGGATTAATTGTTTTCTTAGGTCTACTCGTTAGGCAAAAGTAGCCGCAATCATCATTGGGTAGACGCACACTTTTGGTTTTTCATTCCACTCTTTTGGAAACGGAATTTTACTAATTCGATTAGAAATATTAAGAGATAACTTATAGAAACTCTGACTGCCCTCTCTTATACCGACATTCTCTATTCATATAAATTAACATCATGTGAAAGTATAGTGGGAGAACTTCTCCTTCTGACAAACATGACTTCATCATACCATGTTATGTTTTGAGATGCTATATCCTTCTCTCCCACTCAAAACGAGTCAAGTATTAAGTGGGAGTCATACCACCACCACTACCTATACAATTAAAATAAGTCGACTCGCGATCCTGAAGTTCATTCATTCACTTTGCAACTGTGAGAAAACGTCAAGAAGAATACTCAAAAAATAGTTGCTGCATTAAACAAAATATCTGCTATTGATGCAAATAGTTGGATAGGCGAGTCAGATGATGAGGATGCCAACATTCCGCTAGAGGAAGTGATAGTTGAAGAAGATGTTGGAGTCGGTGAAGAGAAGATTGACCTTGGAGTCAACGAAGTTGAAAATGAGGCTAATGAAAACGACGAAGATGAAAACGAGGCTAACGAGAGCGATGAATATGATGACATGGTCGATGAGCTGGTCGTGGATAGTGAAGGCGATGATGAAGGAGTTGTAACTGATTTATCTGAAGGTGATGGTGCTTTGAGAGTCGGTCTCCAATTCTTCAACATCACCGACAAGTTAGAAGATCCCATGGATTTATATTGCGTGATGGACGCACATGTGCAGATCCGAACGATTGATGACAACATCAAAAAGCTATGTTGGTGTTGTTTTCGATTTTACTCGATACGGAACAATAACGGCGGCTGGTATCAACATGTAAACACCCATGATACGGTATCTATGATGCAGCTGGGTCAATATTGGTGTGAGGCATGTGAAAGACCGCTCACAAATTTCACAAGAGTGTCAGCATGCATAATATGCAATAATGTCAAACCTGTGACAGAATAACCGTGGACCTATTGGTCAAAAAAAACAACAGCCCTTTTCAGGGCTACATTATTCACACAAACAGTAGTAGTAGTATTCACAGATTATGTGACAAATGACTACTTTGACTAAAAAAAAAGTCGAAGTTGGGAATTTGTTTGTCATTGAATATCTGTGCATTATATGACAAATTACTACAGAGTGTGATGATGGTACTTTTACATACATTTTGTTCGAGACTATAATGTTAACCTAATGTTAACAATGGTATGAACCTGTTTCTATTTGAAAGTATAATGATAGCTCTGAAAAGAGCTGTTTTTGTTTCAGTCTTCAATTGTAGTCCTGAAGAGGGTTATAATGTTCAAGACTATAATGTTAACCTAATGTTAACAATGGTATGACCCTGTTTCTGTTTGACAGTATAATGATGTCTCAGATTAGAGCTGTTTTTGTGTCAGTCTTCAATTGTAGCCCTGAAAAGGGGTGTTTTTTTTATCAATCCATGCAATGGTATGGACTTACGCTCCTCATCATCAGAAACAATGATTCTGGAATCATCTGTATCTGATGATATACTAATGATGTCATCCTCATAATCATCTGAATCAGATGATATACTAATGACATCGTTCGCATAATCATCTAGATCGTCTAAGTCGTCAACACCCATCTCTAACTCTGCATCTACTTCCTCTTGCATACCTTCTTCTATACGTTCTGAGAAATCATCAGGAAGATCATAGATCGGACGTTGAATCTATTTCATGTACCTGGTTGGTACATGTATTGGTACACTCATCGGTCCGGTGGTGGAATCAGCACTCGACATTGTGGAAGAATGATGTAGAACTGGGATTGATGCTATATTTATATTGGAAAAATAAAATGGAGGGGGTGGAGTGTAAATGTAGAACAATTCAGTGTTTGAAATTCGAAAGCACCAAGAATGACGATCTTCATGAAACTCTGAGTGATTATTATGAGAAACTCTGAGTGATTATTTTGAAAAAAACTAATAAGGGAGAGGGAGGAAGATACTGCTCCAGCCTCGCAGTGCCTCGTGTACGCCAACCAAAAAGTGTGTACTCCGTGGAAGGAAAGGAAAGGGTGGAAGAAACGAGGAAACGATTACATATCGTCATCTGAATTGAGGACTTCATCAGTCAGGATGGGGGATGGTGGAGGACTATCCTCGATGAGGATTGGGGATGGTGGAGGTCTATCCTCGACTTTCTCGGACTCATCGTCATCGTCATCAGTGTCTCCGGGCAGTAGGTCATCCCAATCGGGATCCCGCCAATCGTTAGGATCCGGATAGTCGCCATCAGAAAGGCCCACTTCGTTGGTTCCGGTAACATGGTGCACCTGCAGTCGATAATCAGATGGTATGTCATCATACTCACTCCAGTGAGGTGCCGTCGTGGAGTGAACGAAACGCTGCTGGTTCAGTTGGTTCATTATTCAGTTGATGGTAGCTGATCAACTGAATATTCCAACAGATAATTCCTACTTTATACTTTTTGAAAGGGAGTGGGGGAGGAGTGGAGAGGAGTGGGAATTAAGTGGGGATGAATTGCAAAATGACATAAGCAATATTCAATGAAAGAGATAATTGAATGGATAAAATACAATATGAATTATATGAAATATATTTGTTGATTTCATTATGAAACATGTCTTTTTTTATTCTCTTCTCAAGATATTATTTAAGAGAGATTTGAGAACACAAAAATTGTTGGGAAATATTTGTCTAGAAGAGCTTGGAATTAAAATAATAAAAAAATAATAATTAGACGAAGTGAAGAACAATGCTCCAACCATCGCATTGTTCAATGTGTACCAAACCAAAACAATGTACACCCTTAATTTCACTTCTTTTTTTTTATTTTTTTTTTCTAAAATTACAAATATAAACTTAAAACTACCATAACTAAATGTTCCTAACCAACCTAAAACTAATCTTTCATTTACACTTAATCTACGGAAAAGTCTCAATAAATGTCAATAACTTTTTATAAGTCTCTATCGAAGAGGTCTTTGCTTTACACCTTTTCTCCAGAGATGCATACTTCCGATCTAATTCGGCCATTTCTTTCTCTAATTCCCTCCGTCGGTTAACAATTTCAGCCTTGGCGGTTCATGTTAACCAACGCGGCCTCACTTGATCGTGAAGCATATTCTGCTTTCTTACATCTCTGTAGGAAACCGCTCAACAGTTCACTGACCTCTCCGATAGGCTGTCGCACTTGTGGCACCAACACTTGGGGATTCGCCGGTGTTGCTGGCAGCGGTGATAGCGGCACCGCCAACGGGGTCAATACGACGCATTCCTCCGGAGAAGGCCCCCTCGGTGTTTCCACTGCTGCTGCGGGCGGCATGGAGGGTCTCAAGCTCTTACGAGAGGTCGTCCAACTACCTGCATAAGGATTAGTTCTATTGCAAGCAACTCGGTACTTTTCAATAGGACCAGGCCTAGCTGCAGGTTGTCGACAGACCTTCTTCACAATCCTGTCCTCCTTCTCGAATAAGTCAGGGCTGAGAGATCGGCCCCTACCGCTCGAAGTTGCGGCCTTCTCCTGATTGACCACCGGAATGATCGATGCCACGGCGTTGTTGATTTCCTGGGTGTTGGCTGCCATTCTGAAAATGTAAAATAATACAAAGTTAGTGGATATAAAAAAAATAAAATTGTTAACTCACTCAAAACTCTGGTTGTTCACTGTACTGGACTGGGTTAGACTGAACTGGAGTGTACTCGATGACTTGACTCGTCGTACTGAATGTTGAAGAGTGCTCTTCGTCGGGTATAGACATGCATGCGCGAGTGGTAGGAATAGGGCGAGGGCGGCACGCGCAATGGGGTGGGGGGCGTGCATGTGTGAGTGTTGGGAGTGGAGGGTGAGGCGGTGGGGCCTAGGTGGCAGATTTCACATAATATGCTTTTGCACCTGTACCATAAAAGCTCATGATTGGATCATTCGGAAATTCGTCTTTGAAGTTACCCAAGATTAAACTTGTTACTGGAATATTGAATTGGTTAACTATACTGTAATTGGATGTATCAAACCTACTTATGTTAGTTTTCATGAATTCATAAAAATTTTCTGTATTTACTTTCAAAATGAGTGAGTCGGTATCTGTGTACAGTAAAGAGATATTTTCGCCAAACTGTTGTTTGATGCATCCATAGAAAAAGTCGTACATGACTGTTTTAGATAATTCTAATATAGAAAATCACAAATATGATGGTTTATCATAAAGGACTTTAACTTTACCCAATTGAATGGCAACGAAATTTTCTGTGAAAATTGAACAATTTTTGAAATTTGGTCTGGATATGAGAGTGCTGGCACCTACATTTTTCTTTATATTTTTCCAATGTGTAACGAGTCTAACATCAATTATGTTATCTACATTCTCCATTGTCTTTCCATATACCGCATCATTCATTAGTTTATAGAAATCTTTAACAGATTTGTTGTTAGACCTATTACGCATTTCAGTATCAAGATATATATAGGGTTTCATCCAACGTGATTGTTTGAATTTCAATACTCTATGTGTATTCATTACAATCAAACCATTTTTTATGACTTGCTGTAGATTTCTATAATGAACAATATATTTTCTTTTATCATTGAAATTTGGAATTAATTTGGGAATTTTCGATAGTGTTCGAGGTGGTATCAATTTTTCAACTAAAAATGGAAGATCAGAATGTTTACCATGCAACTCTTGTGGATAATGAATGTCCACTTCAAACACATACCCATACGGACTATCAGCACTCACATTCATCACATCAAGATTAAGAATTTCATTAGGTGTCAACTATGTAAATTCATTCGTTGGTAGAGGTTGTGACATGCTATGACCATATAGATTTGTTGCATCTAAATATGTAATGAATGTGGAAGGTTCATTGGGATTATAATTTGGTGAAAATTTATTATTTGCTATATGTTTCATCTCACTACACTGACTAATTCCACGTCGTATACTTTTTTTAAAAAAGTGAATCATATCAATGTCAGTTAGTAATTCCAATTCAATATTCGTATACTTCAACATATCATCCCAAGATAATCCAGGTGCAGTGTAATAATGTGCTGGATCTAAGTTATAAATCTCCAAACTTGTGGTGCGAAAGTTTCCAAAAATATCACATAATAGCAATACATCCGACTTCAAATACAAATCAGAGTATTCACTGTAATTCTGGCACTCGAATAAATTCCATACATTTCCAGCCCTATCATAATCATTTTCTGATATATGTTCACAACTGAGTTTGTCATAAAACTGATTTTTTGTTGGAAGTGATGAATAATTCAATTTGTCAATGTCATCAACGGAACTATATGGAAATACACCTTTATGTCTCATCAAATTGAATTTCTCAATTTGTGGGAAATGTTTATGCATCTCCAAACATTTATCATAGGTCAAGTTAGCACCCAACTTCTCCAACGAATTATTCATAAATTTATAACTATCGATAAATCTCATTTTGAGATATTTCTTCTTAACCTTATCATCTTTATCGGTATAGGTGTGTGTAAAGAGATGCTTAGTGAAAAATATATATTTCTCTGTTGTTTGTGGGATGACATCAACTTTCTCTTTATTCCTATACAATTCTTTTATGAATAAATGGCAATCATAACCACTTAAATTGTGGAAAATAATAGGAACAAAATTAGGGATTTTGAAATTCAAATTACATTTTGAATGAGCGGCATGTGATCTTTTCTATCCTGTGACATGACATTGATCTCTAACTTTGACTTCACCATCAATAAATGGTTTATTACATATACCACAAGTTCCGGCTGCAGCAAATTGTTCCTCTTCTTCGGGGGTTTGTGCATCCATTGGTATAGGGTATCTGAGATGATTTTCATATACCTTTCTTTTTCAAATCATCTTCAATGCTACTCACAAATTTCTGAGCTGTATCTACACCCCTATATGTAACAAATTTTGACAAATCATCATTATATGAACATTTTATCAGGTAAGCAAATGATGATGAATGTTTTAATCGTGTATGAACTTTCGGGATTTGGCTCATTCACGTGAATCGGTTCAAGTACTGATTCAAAATCAGCATATACTACAAATGGCACCCTTATTTGTCTCTCAAAATTTTGAAACATTAATTTATGTTTCGCAACCATCATACCATATTTATTGATTTTAAAATTGGTTGGTGGTGTTGTAGTACTAACGAGATTACAATCATTCATCTTATGACGTGAAAGCAATCTCTCGCTGGAAAAATATATCAAACATCCATCACAAAAATATTTTTTGTGATCATGAGCTGATAGTTGACTAGAAACTAATCTTGAAAGATCTTTGATCCAACAATAGTGACTATTACCGGAGTCATCAGTTATAAGTAACAAATTGACATGTCTCCGGAGTCTTCTCTGTGAGTATCGCAATGGACCAATCACATCATACTTTATTTCACCCTTATCAAATTTACTCTCTAAACCGTAAACATTAATTGAAATATCATTCCTATCTTTGAATCTTTCAATACTTTTATTATTAACTTCAACCGGAAAATCCATACCTGTGACATCTAAAACATTGGAAAAATGTGAATATAACGTAACTTCGAAAACTGTACCATTCGCAGGATATAATGCTGATGTTATAGCCCTAGCAAAACAGTATTGATCTTCGTTACGAACATTCACGACAGCTTTCCTCCATTCAATGCATTCGGGCAGCTTCACATATGAACGTCCTCCCAGTATTTATTAATGTTGACTTCGAGAAATAGTATTTTTCCACAAGTCCAACCTGAATTACAAAAAAAATAAATATCACTACCCAAGCTCGTTGGAATTTACAAAAAATAAATACCTGAGTCACGTTCCTGGGATTTAGTTGTTTGAACCACACTTACATCGCGAAATCCATCAAAAACAGCATTCAAATCTGAAGATTGGTCCACTATTTTATTTTGGGAATTAAATGACATCGTGTCCCTCGAATTTTGAGTCTGAAGAATACAATTCCCAAAAACTTCCATATTCACCTCGATGCTTTTATGGATCCTGATGGCCGATTCCAGTAATTCAATGACCTTCTGCCTAATCTCATTAAAAAAAGACACCCTGTATGTAGCAATGCGGCAATTGAATGCATTCGTTATAATTTGAACACCTTCAGACAATTGAACACATGCATTATTTTTATGACTCATGGTTCTTCGGTGAGAGTTCACTTGCGTCATAGGAATTGTCACATTATAACAATTGCAAGTATACATAGGTGTTGCATTGTCCACTCTCATTCGTTTCACTGAAGGCCCTCCTTGGCAACTCTGGAGTTGATACCGACGAAGATTATCACTACGAGTGAAAGATTTACCACAGTCACAGGAATACATTTTATATGATACGTTCTCACTAACTCACTTGATGTAAACTGCCATAACCAACACTCGCCCTCTTCTTAAATACAGTCTAATCGGGTCCGTCAAGACGTCATAGTCAACCCCACCTCTCAGCTACATGCGCCAACCCCACCTCCCAGCTGGATGCGATAACAGATGTCGATACGAACAGGCAGTGGTCGTTGCGCTCTCGTAGAGGGCAGACGTTAACACAGTCCTCGGCCACCTGCGTGTCACCATCGATAGCGAGGCTAGAGCGATGCGTTACGTCACAGCCTTCACCGTATCGAGAGAGGTGAGGGCACACTGATGCATACGCATTACTCAGCCACACGTCGTGAAGTGAACATCTCGCTCTCTACCGTTGAACGGTTGCTGCTATGACGTCACACCACTACTAACTTGGTGGGCTCACACCGATGGAACATTCATTACTTGAAGGATCTTCGAAGT